>JASDQU010714643.1:2176-21798 GCA_032191745.1 Picea mariana
AGCGCAAGTATCACCTGCAGTGGTTGCAGTGATTTGGTCTGTGACTATAATTTATGAGATTTGAACAAGTGCATCAATTTATTGAATGATCCACACGGAAGTGAATCGTACAGACATGTTCATGTAACACATTCAATCAAAACATGGAATTGACTTTACGCAACACATATTTTACATTTCTCCATTGTGTATTCGACGGCTGGAAAGAATTTGACCATGAATGCCAGGTAACTAAACGTTAGTTTTATATAAATGCTTCAATTAACCAACCTTTTTTCCCATATGGTGGAGTTGGAGCGAGTCAAGTCTAAATGTGAGTACACCCCCGTCCTTTGTTTTCCACCGGCTACGTCTCGGCCACGTCCTGAACTATGTTTCGATGTGGGTTTGGGATATTTTGACAGAGAAGGGGATATTCTTGTCTGCAACGGGTATATAATTTGTTGTGTAGAGTTTGGTTTTTATCAGGTCAAAATATCTTTGAGTCCTTCATTTTTGGAAGTGCTGGAGACTAGAAGTATAGCTATTATAGGTAGTATTACATTTTCTTCTTATACCGTGTTGTAATTCAAAAATGACACCAGTGGTTCTCATTTCTCAGTCTCCGTTGTGTAGATGCTTCTCAAATCAAAACAGAACTTGTGTACAAAGATGCACGGCTAAATGCATAATCCAGCTTAGACATAATAAAGAGTTGTTTTCACCTGCTGCTTTATATGAATTCAGAGGCACCTCACCTTCATTCACATTTCCAATCTTTTCGACGTCTTACAACCAGCGAAGGCCCACATAAATCGGGGTCTATATCTTCCTTTTTTATATATATGCCATTGATCATTTGTGCAGATTTGAAATGCCATCCTTCGTCACACAATAGTCACAGGTTTTGTTAAAGATTAGGACGGGCGTTCGCTGCCGTCCATGTTCAATTAAATGCATTATTTTTACCACTTTCATGTTCAACTAAATGCATATTTTTTACACATAAATTAAATAAATTAATTTGTATTATAAATGTGTAGTGTTCTCATTTTTGGTTACCTTGTTTTGTAATAGAGTGGAGAAAAATGACTAAAACTATGTCATTATGTTTTTAAAGTGATATTAGAAAGTAAATTAATTTCAGATTAATAAGTTACTTAATCATTTTTAAAGTAATTTTTAATTTTAAATTAAAAATTGGAGGAAAAATAAAAATTATATTTGATTTAGTAAAAAAATAAATTTATTAAATAATCTTATAATCATAAAAGTTTTTGGATTGTTGTATTCAGATCTTCATTCATAATAAAATACCACATATTGTCTTTTCTGTTTATGGTGTATTCATATTACATGCATGCAAAATGTTTGTGAAAAAATTGTAATCAGATTAGAGCATTAAAAACATTTATTGCATAGTACATACTATCCTAGCCCATTATGTTGAGGATATTACACAATTTCAAGTATATAAAAATATAACATGTAAAATTTTAATTTATATAAATTAGGTTTCAAAAATGTATAATGTCATAATATTAATTTTAAACTCATTTATGAAAATGTATAGATTATCATAATATTTCATTTTAAAATCATAAATATATATGTATAGTAATTAATGATGGTTTTTATAGTTCAAAGAAATATAAAATAAAATAATAAAATAAAATTATAATTTAAATATAAATACAAAATAAAATATAAAAACATAAATAATATAATTCCATTTTTATTTTAGTTTAAAATTTATTTTTCAAATACAATTGTTTATTATTTAAAATAAATTTAGATTGATTGATAGAAGGGTGGGGTATGTGATCAAACAAATTGGAATAAAACTAAGGGGATATCTTATAATGAACAACAAGCTAAAAAAAGAGATATGCAAAGTCAAAGTCGACGGTGGAAAAGAGAGTTGAAAATAATCATATTGGTTGAAAGGAGAAAGTTGAATAGAAGTCGATCAGATAAAAAGAGAGAAATGAAGGGAAGGTGACTAGTTACATAGAGCACTTAATCATGACTTCAATGAACCACATGGTTGGTATGATCACCACATGAGAAACTAGTGCATTAAAATGGGAAAATCAGCTATAAATAGAGATGGGGAAGATGATAAAATCATTAAATGTGAAAGAGAAAATAAGATTGAAACGAAGAAAGAAATATTAGATCACAATCACGTATATTTGAGAGAAATATTTGAAGTTAACCTAACTACAAATATGTTGCCTAAAATGAAAGGAGTTGACCCACTTGCATTAACAAAACCTAGTTATAGGACACTTGAGCTTCAAACCAAGAGAAGGTAGGACAAGTAGCCTATGACTTAGTTAGAATCAAGAATGGACAATATTTTCAAGCTAAAATAGAAGAAATAGACCGTGATAAACACTGTAAAACTATAATAAGTGGGAATTAGTCAAAGGGAAATGGAGGGATGAAACCCTCATCATCAAAAAGGAAAAAATATGGTCGTACCTAAGTTCTCCATAAATAGACAGATTTGAGTGGCTGAAACAAGAAGTATCCAAGTTCGTCATGAGTCGATATCAAAAGGGAAAAATTTGGCTAGATGAACCAATTGGAATCACGTAAAACCTAATTTGATGAATTACACAGTTACCAAGTATGGGAGAAAGCATTCCAAAGACAACCAATTCACTCAGTTAGATTGAGAAGTTTACCAGGGGAACCCCTAAAAAGAACTAAAAGGAATTTGTGATAAGCCAAGACAAGGAGGATGTTGGACACACCGACCACACTTAGAGGGGGGGTTGAATGAGTGTGGGGCTCCTTTTCAAACTTCCCTTCACAAAAATCCTTAGTTATAAATCACCATTTACTCATTACTTATTGTTGTCATTTATAACCAGTTAAATGTGAACATGCATCAACAACACATATCAACAACATATATCATCAATAAGTCATCATCACAAGGAACACAAAGAAAACAAAGAACATAAGATGTATGTACAATTTTCCTTTTATTACAGACTATAATCCTTAGGTTATTAGCAACAAATGAATAGAGTTACAACTCCACAAGAGCACAAGCTCTATAATGCAAGAGTTAGCTTACACAACTCAGCACCAATTGATAAGAGGAATCAATCCTCAACAGATACCAATCTGTCAACAGGTACGCAACCCGTTAGTAGTGCAGCACGCGTATGTACACGTCCTACCAGTAGTACAACTCACGTATGTACGTGACCAGTCTGTACTACATCCTGCGTATGCCTTTCGAGTAATTGGGATTTTCTCTCTATGAAAAACTCAGATCCTCTGCAGCTCTCAGTCACATCCACTTCTGTCATTCATTGTTTGATCTGAACTAGAACCAATCACAACACATCCATGCTCCTCAACCATACAATATGAATACTACTCAAACTAAAGTAACCAATATACTATGGAAACCATATCAGTACTGGAACATAAGAGTGTTGATCACTCTATCAACCAACACAAACCAAATAAAACAACCATACCAAGAATGCTTCAAGCATTCAACACACAATATGCAAGATTATCCATCAAGACAACTATGTAACCATACCAAAGTTTCTATGGCAGATCTGAGCCCATAGAATGCAAATTTGGAACTTCTTCAGACTTCAAGAACTTGACACCAGATCACACTCAAATATTCATGACTTCATCAACTATACGTGCTCTATCTTCCTTCATCCTGCATATGTACGCATTCTATCTCACTTCATCCCACATATGTATGCATTCTATCTCACTGCATCCCGCGTATGTGTGCTCTCCGACCCACTGTTACTCGCATACTCCTTCATAAACTAGGGTTTCTGAACTTCTGAAATTTTTCTCGTCAAGATCTCAGACTTACAGAAACTTTGACGTGTCCATGAGATCCTCCATCCACTCTCTCTCTCTCATAATAGATCTTCAATATATGATTGAGAGATATGTTTCACAAGAGACCCTTGCATCTTATTTATACTCTCCAAGTAGCTTCCTTAGAAGCATCTTCTAGGCCATTTTGTACACATAGCCGTTTTTTCCACATAGTCATCTATGTCAAACTTTTCACAATTTTCCACTTGTCCATGTATCCAATAGCCACTTGACCACTTAACCCATTTTCCTCATTTTAGGGTTAACCACTTTCCATAATTAGAAAGTTCTCCATTTACTTTATTATTTAAATAATCTTCCTTGACTTTGTCACTTCACTTTATTATTTAAATAATCCTCTTTGATTTTTTCACTACACTTTATTATTTAAGTAATCCTCCTTTGCAAGAACTTTGACTTCTTTGGTTTTTTGGGGCTTCAATCCAACATATGAGGGTCCTCCAACTTCATAAGGCCATAACTCTCAAATCGTGAGGAGTTATGTGACGTTCCACATACCACTGGAAATGGCATGACAAGCACTATCCATATAGGATAGTTTCATTGACAAATTTAATGATCTTCATCTCATTAGTCCACAATTAAGCATGGGTTCCCTAACCATACTTTTAGGATAACTCATCCACAAAGTGTTTTCTCGTGAGGGATTTCACCATAAGGGGACCACTTTGGAGTTAATCCATTTGTAGTCCTTATCAAGACAATAATGAGTCATCTTTACATCAATTCAACTATGCATCATATATCAATGGAACCACATTGATGCTCCTCATCATATATCAATGACAACTCATTGATCCATCTTCATCTATGTATCATATATCAATGAAAAATCATTGATCCATATTTATGTATGCATGACATCATATGAATATGATTCCACTTGTCATCAATCATATTACATCAGTATGCTATGAAAAGACATTGTTCCTTTGATATCAATCCTTTGAAATCAATCAATCAATCGATCCTTTGGCATCAATCAATCCCTTGACATCAATCCTTTGGCATCAATGACAACATGATCCAATAGAGGATTGGGTCAAATGGACCTACATAATTGTTTATCTCTACTTGAATAGCTTTGGTTGGGCATTTGATATAAAATTAAATATGCTAGAAGCAATTAGGCACATAGCCAAGGGAAGAATTATCTATAACCGGTTAGATCACATTGTTAACATTCAAAATGTTAACTATGAGGAATACTAAGAAATGAGTAAAGCAATATGGTAACCATCAATCTTGATTAGGGTGGTCATGTCGATGGTTTTCCTAGTCAGAGAGGCTAGAACCAAACACTTCAACCATGTGGAAATTTTGGTTCTTTTCCTCGAATTGGAAGGGTAGAACCTACGACCTCACCCCACAATACATGTTTGCAAAATGGATGAAGTTGATGAAATCAACATGAAATAGATGGAGAGTACCACAAAACATTCAAGGGAATTTTGCATTGATTCTACACATTCAACTAGCGCTCAACTTCATGAAAGTGTGATATTTGTAGGGAGTGAGAGGAGAATTAAAGGAACTCGAATACTACCCAAAAGTCAAGGATATTTTGGTATAAATTCAAAGATAGTCGAACGCCACATACTTAGTCCAGAAATTAGCTAGAGGAGGTGTAAAGAAATTAATTACACCCTTTATCGACTTAGAGTTGGAGGAAGAGAATGAATAAATATTCTATACAATCCCATTATTCAAAGAAATGATAACTTCAAAAAATTTCACAAGGAAAGAAAGTAACAAATAAATCAACCGAGAAGATAGATTAGTTCGAAGTTAAGTTGAATATATAGTCGACCGAGGATGAACTAGAAAATTCCTCCTACAATGAAAATGTTAGGTCGACGGACTTCAACAACACTCAACTCAAAGACATATTAGAAGAAGTTGCAATGAAGGTGCTAATAGTGTGGGAAAATGGAAGGGAAATCTAATGAGAGAGAAAGTAAGGAAAATAAAATAGGCATTGAAGTGTATGGAAATAATATACTGAAGTAATCAAAAGATAAAAGGTGATTTAAGTTTGAGCCATTAAGAATAAAATTATTATTGAAAAGAAAAGGATAGTCAAAATTGAACGAATTTGATAACAGAAAGAAAAATAAGAAGTGGAGGTAGCAAGGAAGAAAAACATATAGGGCCCAAGATTAAAATAAATTTCATGACCAAATCAATAGGTCTGATTGGGGTTACTTCGGGAACTAAATGAACACAAGCCCCATCATTCACTTGAATAGGGATCCCACCCCAACCAAACCAACCCCCATAAGACAAGAAACCACAAAAAAAGGAAATTGATAGAATGTGGTTGTAGGAAATGAGGATTCCCAGCAATAGAATGAAAAACAACAGACATAATAATAACACAAATGGGAGTAGCGAGAAAGAAAATAAAACATACCAACTGGTGTAGAGAAAGACACAAAATAACAACAATAAACAAAGAAAGTTGAAGAAGCACTAGAGAAAGTAATGTCAATGCAACAACGACCAACACAAAAATAAACAAAGTAGACCTAATAAGATGCACAACATGTGACTAAGTCATAGCATTTGATTGTGGGAGAGAAGGAGAAAAGAAACAAGAAAACATAATAAGTGAAGGATTAAAATGAGAAATTGACAAGAATTTTCACCACCTTCCAATCGAAGGGTGAGAAATAAGGAAACGATGTAGTAGCATTTGAGGGTGGGGGTGGGGGAAATAATAGAGAAATCATTATAGAAATAAGGAAAATATTAGTATCATTTGGCTCAATAGACACATTAGATAGAGAGATTCATGACCTATACAAAGTAGTGATCAAAGAAATAAACAAGAGATGTATTCAACTAGGTAGTCGAGTTGCTCGACCAACCAAGGTAGTTATGACAAATACAACTACCTCCATTGATGTGATGTATAAATAGATATATATTTGAGATGTAAATACATTGGTTTGTTAACCATACATTAAGGAAGACTACTAGTAGTTGGTTCCATAATTACTTTTCTCTTTCTTCTCCTTATATTTATGCATACATGTATAATAATTACTTGTAATTCAAGGTTGATTAGTTGAACCACTAATAACTTATTTTATTGTGTAATCCCTTAGATTAGAATAGGCCAGGTTTATTAGGGTTGAGAGTGTCTTGTTACATTAATATGATTTCCATTAGAGTCCCTAGGTACATTGAATTGGTACTTCCCATTGCATTAAGAGATGGAGTGTGTCTTATACATGTTTTTTAGAAAGCATAAATATTCCAAAAATGTACTCATCATTGGTTCTGGAGTGAATAGGAAGGAGTCCAAGGGGTCATTAGAATGCAAAGTTCCTCCAAAATAAATTTCCTTATAGGTTTGGACCACTTCCATGAACAAAACTTTATTAATTGGAGTGATGGTTCTTTGATTCGTTGAGTGAGTATAGAGATCACTTCTAGAGATCCACTATTTATCAAGGACCACCTCCCCTCCCCCCTATTATATTATATGCATCACTCATGTTTTATATAACTCCTCATTAGAATTGATTATGTGATATGCCATCTATCAACCCTAAAATTGTCACATAGAACTTGATGTGATGGGTAGGTTTCTGACAAAGTCCCCTTAGCTAAGGATATTGAATCCATGTTTGGATGATAGGTGGGAGGAAAATTTTGAAAGGGAACAAAATCAACAAGTTGCATGGGAAATTTAGGTGGCCATAGTAGGCCATAACGGGTTAGGTGTGCCTCCCATACAAAAAAGAAGAAGGTGATGTGGTAATATTAAGAAAAGGGAGAAGGTGGCACATCAAGCCAAGGGGAGGAGACATGAAATTAATATAGTGTTGTTAATGCCATGTGACCTTTCTTTAATAACCACAACAATGCTTATAAATTACAAAGGAAGTGATGTGGTGAATGCTGGTAGCCATACCACAACACAAAGATAACAACTAAGAAATAAAGAGCCAACCCTATAATAGATTTTCCTACATAGAAGTGGAAAGCAATCCATTTATAGATAATAGAAGGATAAGGGTTGGAAACAGGGAAAGAGATTGTCCCTTCCCTACTTGCATGCATGTTGACTGTAGTATAATATGAGGAAATCCATGCTTGTTTATATTCATATTCCCTAGTCTGCACCTCACACCCTAAAAAAAATATTTGATAATAAAGTAGGAGATAGTTCTAACAAGAGATGAGGTAGCTAGAAGAATTTGGGGTCTCGATCATAGCTCTTAGTTATTAATATCCCCTCTTAGCAAGGGAATATTTTTCCACTTTGGTTTGTTATCAATCCTCATTCATCTCCCTCAATTGTTATTCATATTTCTTCCCCTAAAATCTTGATCCATTCTTTATACCTAAGGCGGTGGTCAAGAGGGTATAGAGAAAATATACCTTAAAATCAAGGCTAGAATATCCTTTCATGATAGGTAATCAAGTGGTAAAAGGAATCACCAGTCACTCCTAATAAAGATATCCCAAAATGAGGTGTGATACTTGAACCGTAACATACAACCAAGGGTCATTGTTTTAGTATGGGTTGCACCAAATGCCTACTACCCAGCAAAATAATATGGATAGGGAGAGGGTAACAACATCATTATCTAATCCCCCCTAAATGACATACTGATTGATTAGTGATGGGAGTGTCAAGAAATATATCCAAGAGGACCACCCTTGTTTATAAGAGGGAGTGTGTATATCATACTCTTACATTGAAGAAAAATGAATGGGACTAATCAAGACTAAGTGCACCTTGTTGATTTCATACAAAAATAAGGGAGAATTCCTAGAAGGAGGGATGCATTAACATGAGTAGGACGAAGAAGAAATGATAAGGAAGGGTAGCTAACCATTAGTGAGAATGAGCAAAAAACTTGGGTAGGTTTTTTACCTATGCAATTTCTTTGAAGACAAGGGCCTACAATCTAAGTAGTTGGTTGATGAATAAAAGGTGGATTATCACATACTACTAATCCCAATGGAGGCATGAGTATTTGAGGGAGATAATAAAATTATAATGGTTTTTCAAGGATGCTTCTTGCAAGGGGTCAGTTAATGACACATTGATAAGGGGTACTACATAAAATTTCATGAGCCTATCTCTAAATTGTTTCCCTCCCCATGTTCTTTGCTTTATTGTAGGGAAAGACATACATAGATGTATGTGTTTGTTACCTAGATCTTAAGGAAGGATGAATAAGGAAGAGATCACTCATATTGGGTGGGATTCCTACTTACTCCCTCCCTTTGATGGATACTTTTAGTAGTTATCCACACTACCCAATACTACACAATAACTAGTACATTAAAACCTTCTAGGTCATTCCTATCATACGATGGAATCAATGCTATAATGTACCTACTAGGAAGTAATATTTTTTACTCTCGCTCATGAAACTATTGATATTGATAAATAATTGATATCATTCACCAAGAGTGGACCATATCATTTACTCTCACTAAAAAAACTATGAATATTGGGTTCTCATGCATGCAAGAAGAGACAAGTTTGACATCTTGGTTACCAAGCTTTCTTACTTGGGAACTAGTTGTGATCCTTAATATATCAAAAGATGATTCACAAATATATAATTGTGAAATGATAGAAAATACCCTTTACTTTATTAGATCATTACACCCATAAGGCATGGTAACACCATACAATAATCCTTTTCTGGAAGGATGCAATCCTATTCACATGCCTCTTCAAGTGGGAAACCTACCAATGAGAAATACTCCAATAGCATGATACTTACTTGGCATATCAGAAGGAGGACTCCATCCCTATTTATACTAATCTAAAAATCCCTAATCCTAACAACTATTGGCCTCTACATTAATGAATGGGTCATATTACATTTATTGCATGATAACTACCAAGTGGGCCTTATTTATTTAATAATAACTAACATAGTGGACCTATTCCACATTACTATTATTAACTCCAATGGGCCCTTTGTGCCTAATTACATCATTAAGGAATATCCCACCAAGATGCTTCTCTATAATTAACATAAAAAACATTACAAACTCTCCATAATATTCCTTGGATTGACTAAATCTCATTGTTATCTAGCTAGGTCCTAGAGAAGAATGATTTGTGGTTTTCATTGTGGATAATTCTTCTCACACAATCTCATTTCTTTATGGTACCTAGTCCCTGAAAATTCCTAGAGATGAATTTCATTCGTTAACTTGGGTGCATATTTGGGTGGCCTTGAGGCCTCCTCCAAGGAAGTTTAGAATAGTGGCTTGGATTCCTAATGCCTTATCTCTATTTTCCTCTTGTTCTTTATTTGAATTTATCTAATGGAACCATTACTTTGAGGCTATTCAAGTGAATATATGGGGCCCTCCTTATCATATGAAGATGATTATGGAGAGGGGAAAGAGATTAAGTGAAGGGTAATAATAAAGGGAGATTGGATTAGGGAAAAACATATAGCTATAGGACCAACCTAATGATGGGGTGGAGGATTGCGAATCATAGAGTAGAGGAGCAAGGGAAGGATGAATTGCATTAGAACAAATGGATATAAAGAGCTAATGGATAGGGGGTTGGAGAGAGGGGGGAGATTTCATCTCCTCTAAGGATGATGAATGGATAGGGATTAGAGCTAGACAAGGAGGATTGGGTTTAGTGAAGGGATGGAGGTCAATGGAGGGAATGACCAGTGTACACAAAATTAGATGTAGTGAATTCAATATATCAACTCTATTGTGAATCTTTTCTTCAAATCTTCCTACTTTCTGGGAGGAGCTTTAGTAGGCCACTTCTAAGGAGGCTAGTGAGCTGATCTAGATGGATCTTCTAGCATCTAAAAACTTAACATTATTTGGACATTATATGGTGAAGTGTCCATATTCATGGAATTAATTACATTTCAATGAAAATTTCTTATAATATAGAACCTATATATGCTACTATTCATCCTTAATGACCTCTAGAATTCCTTTCTCCAAATATGATTCAATGAATATCTTGACACATGCATGGCATCCTTGATTAGAGATTTATTTGTCTACATAGTTCTCATGGATATTTATAATTCCTACTCAACATTAAGCATCCTATAAGATCAAGGGGAGATGGGGTAAGCACACCCATATTGACACTACTATGGGGACATAAAAAATTGAATAAAAATCTAGTGTCCAATGATTTGAAATGCATTCATTCCTCTTCATCCCATGAAGTAGGGGATGAAGTAGGGGACATTGTTAATGATATAACCATGTCCCTCCTTCTCAATTGAATTCATATTATCCTTGACCACATAAGTGGATTTGTATTTTTTCTTTCATCAAGACCAGCAAATATTTGGAGACCCTACCACTAATTTGGAGGAAAACCACAATCTTATGAACTAGCCAACAAAGGTGCTCTCATGGAAGATATAATTTTCTCTAAGGAAGTGCATGCTTGAATTTCATTGAGGGAATTTCAACAGGTTTTTTCACAAATTCAGATGGCATGTGATACAATGTATTTCACTTTCCCACCATTGTGGATGTCACTTTGAATAGTGGAACATTTTATAGAAGGTGTTTGAGGGAGCCCCAAAATAATCCTACTCTCCTTTGATCACAATGGATTCGTTAAAGCTCCACCCCTTTTGGTTTTCTATCTATCAACCATTCATGTATAATCAATATTATTACCTTCAAATTCCAATGACCAATTTTCAAGAACACATAAAAAGTGTATAATTTATATATAATTACTTACAAATACAAATCAGTCATTATAAAAAAATATTACATTTGACTTGATGAAGTTTGAACTCCTTATAATACAAAGAGAAAGAAGAACAATATAATATACTAGACATGACTTATATTTACTTTAACATGGTTTTTTCTGCTATAAGGAAACCTAATTTACCTGGCCTACAATAGATGAATGCAACCCATTACTTGACGATGATCTATTTACACAAAAACACTATAGTGGTTGATGAAAAGTAGTATGTTGTTGCAAACAATGAAAATCATGTATCTCTTTTGGATTTTGGGGAAATCTAAAGATTGAGGTCCAAATTCCACAAGTAGAATGCATATTGATGTAATGCAATTTTTTGAGATGACATATATGTCAACCATAATTCAACAGTGACGTTTTTTTTGTAAGATAAACCTAAATTACACCAATTATGAGTGCTTCATAAGATCTTGAGGAATAGTGTTAGAGACATAGTTAGAGTTCAAGTACAATGCTAAATTCCCTTATTCCTTATTTACTATAATATATAATATGATTATTGTTGGGTATGTGTTATATTCTTTGCATGAGTAGTAGTGTCTGAGCGTCTGCGCCGAGCGCGCAGGGGGGTTAGACGGGGGACCGCTAGGCCCCCCCTCGGGGGGTGGAGCCCCCCACGTGGGGGTTCGAGGGCAGCACCCCCGAATTTTTTTTTTCAGGACGACATATTTCCGCTGGGACGACATATTTTCAGGACGACATATTACCGGGACAACATATTTCCGGGACCACATGATATTAGGTGGTTTTTCGGCACATGTTTTGTTGCCGATGGTTTTCTATTTCCAGTTAAGGAATTAGGGTTTTGGACTAATCCAGGTCATTGGGTTAGGGTTTTGGATGCCGCTGGCTCCTATATGTATATTGTATTGTAAACAATGTAACAGAATGTATGAATATAATATATGCTGGTTTTTTCCCGATTTGGGTTTCCAGGTGAAAAATCTCTGTGTAATGTTTGTATTTGCCATTGTATCTTTTCTGTTCTTTTTTGAATATCAGTTTGCAGTAGATATTGTACAAGGTTAGCATTTACAATTATATCATTGCAATATATGATAGTAGTATGTATGCACACTCAGTACTAAAAAAATGTTCACTAGCATTAAGAACCATTATGTAAATCCTTATTGACTATAATATATAATTTGATTGTATCATTGTAATTTATGATAGTAGCATGCATGCACAGTAACTACTAAAACAATATGCACTATTGTTAAGAACCATCATGTAAATGTTGAAAGAAATCAATAAACATAATTTTTTTTTGGATATTTTAGAAATGATTTTTGTATATTTTAGAACCATCATGTAAATTGTAAAATTTTCAGATCCCACCCAGTTTCAAGTCTCACTAAGATCACTCACTGTTTAATGTCAAAAACCCAGTTTTATGACAGCCATAAAATACCCAGCATATAAACATGAGGATTCTAAACAACATTTAATGCATAGAAAATTTTGGTCTAACATTGACCCTGGAAAATCCCACAAGGGGGAAACCAGTGAGAGAGGGAATTTTTATTATTTTTAGAGCTTAGAGAAATTCTTCTGTTACAACATAAATTTCACAGCAAAAACTTTCACAAACTTGTCTCAAAAAAATGAGCCAAATCTTCTTATGAATAGTCTCCTATTCAGTGCCTCGATTTATGTGCAAGAACTCCATACCATTGTACGATTTTCACGACAATTAATGTTGTACAGACTATCTTGAAATTAATGCCCTCAAATATGGGTTTGTTGTACATATTTTACAACAATAAATGCACCTCGATTTATGTGCCAAAATTCCTTGAAATGTGTGTACCTTTCGTGTTGTATAGACTGTACTTTTATCAGTTGTACAACCTCTCTAAAATTCGTATTGTATGACCTTTGGCTGGCTATACCTTTTGTCTTGATTTCCATGTTATACTTTGCCTTGGAATGTGTGCCAATACTCATCAGCCTCCTCTCTTCTCTAGCTTGACTTCTCTCTTCCTCTTGCTCTTCCAAAAATTCATTTAAAAACTAAGAATGAGTGTACCCTCCTTACCCTAATCGACTCAATGAGTGGGAAGGTGAAAATTCATCTAATCCAATGGCTGAGATTAGACAAGATGAGTGGTGGAGATTAAATCACTTAACTCACCCCCTTTCCCTAAGTTCAAAAAGTCACCTTTTAATTTACATCTCATGAATTAAATGACTAGGGTCCACATTAGGCATTTTCCCACCGCTTAGGTGCTTAGGTGATGAGAAACACTTGCCTATGTACTTTTTAATTATTTTTAATAGTCCCTCTTACCGAGGAAGGTGTTACTCACCACTCCAATCTTATCTATGAAGAATACAAACTTGTATTTTCCCAAAGCTTTAGTGAGTATGCCTGCAATCTGCTCATCTTTATATATATACTATAGCTCAACTTCTCCTCTTTGAACATAATGTCTGATGAAGTGATGTTGAATCTGTAGTATACCTAGGGAGGTAATATGGGGTACCTAGGGAGGTACCCAATTGGGATGTGGTTATGTATTATTAGTGGAAGTAATTTAATATATGAGAATTTGATCATTCAATGTAAGGTGGACTAGGTCCACTATATTAATAAAGGCCCACTATGGTAGTTAGATGTAATAAATGTGAGAAGGTTCTCTAGAAGGTTCCTAGGAGATAGATAGAGCTATATAAATAAGTGTAAGCAATTTAATGAAACATAGTGAAGAGTATTTTTAATGTCTCAAGCATTGCTTGAGGAGTGCATTCCTTCCTTAAGAAATAATATATGGTGTTACCCTACCACGAGGGTTTTGACTATTTCTTGTGTTCAATATTTTGGTGAATGGTTTGGATTATTCTTGTTGATATTGTGGGTTTATTTTGAGATTTATATTCAGATATATTCAGGTACTTAACACTTTGTATCAGATCACTTTCCTTGGCCAAAGAAGGGGAGAATATTTTGGCTGTTTTTTGCAGATTTTTTCTAAAAACAGAAAAAAAGAGGGCGGCACACTTCCGGTTCAGATATGAATATTTATGAGAATAATTTGGTAAAACAAATTGGATATTTGAATTCCTATCGGAAAATTACCGAATTAAAAAAACAAAACATCAGCCGAAACGGAGCCTGGGAAGTAAAGTTATGAGCATTTTAAATTTAGCAATTTTTCAGGGTTTTTTGGGAAACAACCGCGATTTTTTGCAGTAATTTATTTTTAAATCCTAGTTTTTGTTGAATATTTTTTCCAAGCTAGATGTCTTTTACAGGAAAATATGATGGTCCTAGTATTGAAGACTTCTTAAAGTCCCACAAGTCAAAATGGACAGAGCAGTGGAAATTTTGTCTACATCTTTGTTTGAGAGAAGATGCTCACACATTGTGGACATCATTTGACTTTTGGGAGTGGATGTCACTTTTTGAGGAAGAAATGGAAAATTTTGTTTTAGACAAGTGGTCTCATACGAAGTGTAAGGATAAAGACAACACCAAGGGTTTATTTTAATCTATATTACGGGTTCATGGTTATATTCATAAAAAAAAATTTCATTATTTCTATTAACCCTAGTTGCCAGCAAAATTTTATCAATGTTCACTTGGTTAATAGATTGCAAGTTCCTACAAAGAATGTTCGTGGCACATAGGTTGAGGGGTGAAAATGTTAAAATTCTTAAATATTTGAAGTTCATTATGGATAAATATGTGTTGCATTCATATTTTTATGCTATGGATGAAGTGGATATTGTTTTAGGATATCCTTGGATAGAACCAGTGGGTACCATTAATATTAATGTGCAAAATAATTTTTTGAAGTTGTGGTACAAGAAAAATAAAATCACATTGTAGGATGTGTCTCTTAATAATAAAGATGGGCCCATGGTGTCCAACAAAGTAGTTATTGTTGAGTCTGAAGTTGAATCAGAGGCAGAGTCTACAAAAGGAGATGAAACAAAACCACAGGAAGGAAACAATCAAGAAGCTAAGGAGGTCATTGAATCAAAGGCACATAGTGTTGCACATTTGAAGAAAAAAGAACAGATTCCTACATTTGTTGTGTATGTATCTCCATCTGCATCATATTGAGAAACAAAATTCATCAAGGAAAGGGTATTTGCATCAACACATTTATGCACCAGAAGAGAACCAGAAAGGAAATCGATCAAGAGGTGCAGTGAGGCCTACTAGCACTATAGGAAGACATCAAGCTAGATAACTAATCCCATGGAAACATCGACATAATGCAAATCCATATTAGGGTGGTGAGGCAGTCGATGGACATCATGTTTGACTTCCATTGGGATGGATGGATGGTCATACCTGGTACTAGTTGGCTACATTGCTTAGTTAGTCATATTGTATGGTTTCTTCTTGTGTTTCGAGGATGAGACATGTGAAGGGGGATGGAATGTAGTATACCAAGGGAAGTAATATGGGGTACCTAGGGAGGTACCCAATGGGAATGTGGTTATGTATTATTCATGTAAGTCATTTAATATATGAGAATGTGGTCATTCAATGTAAGGTGGACTAGGTTCACTATATTAATAAAGGCCCACTATGGTAGCTAGATGTAATAAATGTGAGAAGACTCTCTAGAAGGTTCCTAGGAGATAGATAGATAGATATAAAGAAGTGTAAGCAATGTAATGAAACATAGTGAATAATATTGTGAATGTATCAAACACTTATTGAGGAGTGCATTCCTTCCTTAAGGAATAATATATGGTGTTACCCTATTTCAAGGGTTTTGACTATTTCTTGTGTTCAGTATTTTGGTGAATGGTTTGGATTATTCTTGTTGATATTGTAGGTTTATTTTGATATTTATCTTCGGATCTATTCATGTACTTAACATAATCTCAATGTTCTTGGACCTATCATGAAAAACTGGATTCTCAGAGAGTTTGATAACTCTGATTGTCACAGTAAATCATAGTGGGTCTCAACTGCACACCAAATAATCCCACCAACAACTTGTGAATCCAAATGGCCTAACTGGAAGCCATATACTCAGCCTCTGTAGAACTCAAAGACACTGACTTTTGCTTCCGACAAAACCAAGACACCACTACTGAGCCCAATTCGAAACAACATCCAAAAGTACTCTTCCTATCACTGACACATCTTGCCCAATGTGAATCAATATAGCCCACCGATCAAACTCCATCCCCTCTCATATAGTCCATGACATAATCCATTGTACCACAAAGATACCTGAGCACATGTTTTGTTGCCACCCAATGCACTCTCCTAGGCTCCATCATAATCTGACTAAGAGTGTTGACAATAAAACAAATATTTGGTCTGGTATTGACCAAATACATCAATGAACCAATCAACTAATGATATAATGTAGGATCAACAAATTGTGACTCAGAAGCATGAAGCTTCTTCTAGTTAGTAATCATTAGTGTGGTCATGGGCTTACAATCCTCCATCTGGAATCTCCTCATAATGTCACAAGCATACTTCCCCTGTTCCTGAAACATGTGTCTAGGCTCCTACTAAACCTCCAACTCCAGAAAATAATGCATCAGTCCAATATCTGCCATCTAAAACTCTGAATTAAGGCTCTCCTTGCAACTAGTAATGAGTCTCTCAACCCCTATAATGAAAATATCATCAACATATAGTAAGAGTATGAGAGGATCCTTTCCAACCACAATGAAGTACATGTTGGGATCTACTTCACTCTTCTCGAAACCCAACTACTACAAGTAGGAATCAATCCTAGAATACCAAGCTTTGGGAGCTTGTTTCATCCCATACAATGCCTTCTTCAGTATGCACACATGAGACTCTCTCCCATGCACCTCAAATCCTAATGGCTTCTCAATGTACACCTCCTCCTATATGATACCATTTGAAAATATAGTCTTCACATCCATCTGATGGATGTTCCAACCCATCTCTACTGCAATAGAGATCATTGCCCTGATCGAGTTATATCTAGCAACCGGAGCGAAGGTCTCATCGTAGTCAACTCCATAAACCTGTGAGAATCCACAAGACACAAAATGATCTTTGTACTTCTCAATTTTTCCATCTGCAACATACTTGAATTTTTAGATCCACCTAGAAGTCACGACTGACTTCCCATCAGGTCTAGGAACAACCTCCCAAACATCATTCTTCATGATGGAATTGTACTCTTCCATCATGGAATCTCTCCAAACTTGTCTGCCAACAACCTCCTCACGAGTGGAAGGCTCAAACTTTCTAATTCTTCTCACCATTGCAATATAGCTGCAAAATGTCTTAAGAGGTTTACTCTCCCTCACAGCTTTCCTAGGATTCCCCATAGATCCTTGTGCCTCCCTCAGAGTGTCCTGAAGCCACTTGGGATTCCTCTTGTCTAAATTAGTTTCCTATGGAGGGGACTCCACCTGCTCAATCCCATCTCCTAAAGATCGTGAAACTAAAGTAGAATATGAAGCACTCAATCTTGAAACCTGAGGACCAATAACTTGTGATCCTGACATTTGTGGACCTGTAACCTATGGACCAGTGGTCACCGAAGTTGGTGTTCCTAAACTATCTATCACTGAAGTCTATTGTGGGCTCACTTGAATATGAGGTGCTGACTTATCACCCCTCTCAGTCCCCCATCACTTCCTAAAGGCTCTATCCTCCTCAAATTTCACATCCCTTCACACAATTGTCTTCCTTAAGGAAGGGATGTATATGCGGAAATCCTTTGAAGTCTCGCTATACCCAACAAAAATCCCCTTTTTTTGTCGTGGTCTCTAGATTTTCCCTCTTCTTAGAAGGGACATGTGAATATGTAAGGCACCCAAAAATCCTAAAGTGCCCAACCTCAGGCTTCTTCCTAGAGAAAGCCTCCTCATGAGTCATATCCCCCACTACTTTGTGTGGACTCTTTTTCTGCAAACAAACTGTAGTGTAACATGCCTTATCCCAAAGAAAGAGGGGCAACCTATGATCATGCAACATGGCTCTCACAACCCCAACTATGGCCATGTTTTTCCGCTTATCATTCCCATTTTGTTGCGGGTTGTAAGGAACAATCAAATCCCTCTTGATTCCATCTCCCACACAGAATTCATTGAACTCCTTGGAGGTATACTCACCCCCATTATCTGTCCCCAATAATCTGCTTTTCCTCTTAGTGTGGTTCTCCACAAGAGCTTTTAACTCTTGGAACTGATTGAAGACCTATGCTTTGGTCTTCATGAAGAAAATCCAAGAATTCTGATAGAACTCATAAATGAATATGACATAGTACAAAAAACCACTCAAATATGCAGAAAACATAGGACCACATACATCCGAATGAATCAGATCAAGTATACCTACTGCTCTGTTGTCACTGCTCAGAAAAAAAGTCTTGGTGTACTTTCCCAAATCACACCCCTTGCACAACTCTTGGTGCTCTATACTGAAAAATGACACTCTATTCACAATCTCCCTTAGTATCCTCAGAGGCCCATGATGCAAATGGGCCAACCTCTGATGCCATAGCTCACAAAGATCATTGTTTCTAGTAGTATGATACAATGCACTAGTTGGATGGATCATGAGCTTGTATAACTTCTCATGTCGTGTCCCAATCACTTTGGCCGAAGTGATATTGGACCCCTTGGGAAATACGAGAACCTATCCAACACGTAAAAACACCTTATATCCCATATCCTCAATAGTAGAAACTAAAATCAAGTTCTTCTTCAAGCGAGGAACATATAGGACATCTCTCAACAACATGGGAGGTTGAGTCTGCCTCTGAAATGATATTGTCCCACTACCAACTTCCTTGACCACCCGATCATCTCCAGACACTACCTTAAGATCACCAATTTGTGTAATATCTGTCAAATGCTCACAAACACCTGTCATATGGAAGGAGGAAGCAATATCAATATACCAAACACTGGAATGTGTGGCTCTAGTGGCAAGACACACCACTAAAGAAAACTTCTTGTTAAACCTGGTGGAAAACTCCTCCATCTCTTTTGAAGTTGTTGTCTGCTTCTTCTT
>JASDQU010714644.1:4859-18400 GCA_032191745.1 Picea mariana
AGTATATAGAAAAATGGAGATAATGTCTTTGTATATAAGGAAATTCATGTCGTCTTCATGTCATAGACAGTGGTATTTATATATTATTACAGATATTGAGAGTTCAACCAGTGGAAGGGTCGACTCTCTCTAAAAAAAATAAGTTCAATAAATTCATTTTAACAGAAGTATCTTCCTTAACAGTCTTGTGCGCTACACTTAGCGGTCGCTACAACTACCCAATCCTAAATGCATTGAGCTCCATAGCTGGAGGAAACTAGTGGGCATAAAACCCATATCTTTGATTCATCCATCAAAGTTCGTCGATGTGCTAACCACTAGCTCTTGTGCACTCTAAGTGATAGGTCAAGTGTCAGATGGAGTGTCAGATCAAGTGATGGATGGAGTGTTGGACGAGGGACTGTATGGAGGATCGGATCACGATTTCGACCTGTTGCAAGCAAACCAGAACATTAGATCTTCATAATCAATTAACTGAGATGAATTAATCATAAAACCATTGCAAAAATGACGATTATACATACCTTATGTGATTCCATTGGGAATTGATGTATAAATATTCATAATACCTTTAAAATGGCTAAATGACAGCACATAATATATAATTGTTGCATACAAAAAGGATTTGGCCATTGCAAAAAAAGTCGAAACACCAAACCAACCGGGACTCCAGAGGTTTGGGGTGCAATGGAATAGATAAACTAAAAGGCACGAAGGCCAAATCCATGTGGCGAGATTCGGGCTCCTTCAGGAGTTCGGGATTTTGGGACTCCGGATAATGTGCGCACATAAAGGAAAAGGGGCATTTAGTGTCAAAGTGTCGAACACCGAACTCCCCTCTATATTAGTTTTTAAATGAGGTTCAATTCTTATCGTTGGATTGGATGGTGGATGGACTTCCATTGTGTATGTAGGAATATGGAGATTGTATGAATGATATGGACCCATGTGGTCCTTGACTAATAACACTCGAAGAGTTTCGGGAGGCAATAAATTGCAATCCAGAGCTTGGATTTGAGCCTAGTAGAAGTCATTAGAAATATACAGTTGATTAGAAGAGGATGGAGACCCCCGAAATGGGATAATGTGAGAAAACATTTTTATGCCCCACCCCTAGAAAGGGTACTTAAGGGTCAGGTGTATTACAGTAACATGTGATCTCTTAATGTCATCACTAATTGTGTGATTTTTTCATCATCGTCTTGGATTTTCTTCACGGTCCATATTTCTTCACAGACGAACAAGTGTTTTTACGGATCTTCTATCCCTGCTCCATGGAAGAATGTCATTCTCAAAGTGGGGTCTACCCCTGCCATTGTGTACTGTGTACTATTCTTAGTCAATGTCACCAACTGATTTTGGGTTGTTTCACTACTTCCACTACTCTGACTACCTTTACTTCTATCCTTTCTTCCCTCACTAACTACAAGTGTTCGTGACAAAGTTTTAGATCTTAGAGATGCACACAGGGTTGTGGGTTCGACACAAAGTGTCACCAAAGTGGGATGTAATGGATCTCCTTCTACTAAACTAAGCTGGCAATCTTTTTCCTTTTCCTCTGTGCATAGTATTCATTCAATATGGAGTACTACACTAGTGTCTCTTTCCTCAACCTCACTATGCATCTCTTCTCTATTGTCCATAGTCCTCTTCCTACTATACCTAAATATTTTTCCACTATGCAATACTCCAATCTATTCTTTTGTTGCACATTATTCTTCTCTCTGTATTCTCAGTCCATTCTTTCCTTATTCATTATTTCTTGCATCCCTCTTCTTAATACACTAATACCATCCCTTGGTCAACCCCTAGTCCCCCTATGCGCACAAAGGCACCTATCTACTAGGGAAATCATATTCCATCATCATAACCCCCTTATCACACAACAACATATTGATCCAAGTAGAAAATGATTTCAATTATCTTTCATGTGGACCTTTAAATAACTCTCTTTTAGTAGCACTATATGACTGGGTGCAATCTATAACAAACTCAGTAATATAACTCCTCAATACTCTATCTAGCCAAAAATGAACTACACGCGAGATCCAATTACTTACGGTATTAACTCCCCGGATTAACTCAGGTGATCCGGATTTTATGAGAAGAATGAAATGAATACAAATTATTATCAAAATATGCTTAAAAAATAATTGAAGATATACAATAAAATTGGTTTCTATTCAATAAGGAAATAAGCTGAAACTATAAAATACAGTGGAAAACAAGCTTGCTAGAATGGTGGTGGCTTATGTCTGAGAAGAGATGTGACGACTATGCTCATTCAAAAGAAGATGATTGCAATGAGGCTCTGAGGGCCATTTTACAATAAACAGGAATTTCAAAAACTATAGACATCCAAAAACCTAACCCTAGGAGATGAAGCACCAAAAGTCATGTGGGCCCCGTTTGGGTAAGTTAGTAAATCAACTTCCCAAGGTCGTAACTTTTGCATATGATATTCATTTTAGGCACACAATAGATCATTGGAAAGGTCTATCCGAGGACTATGCATGTTGTTATCAAACTTGAATTCGATTATAATTTGATTGTTTTGATCCCTAAAAACACAATTTAGGGCCTCAAAACAGCCTCGAAAGTCAGGGACCCGAAAACTAGGAAAAAACTGCCAAACGGGAAAACTGCCAAAACGAGCCAGTTGGAATAGGTGGGAGGCCACTGACATACATATGGATATATCATCCCCCCTTAGGAAGAAATGGTTTCCATTTCTTTGTGTGCCTCCATCAGATGAGGAAATTTCTGTTGAATTCGGCCTCGGGTGAGCCACTTGCCTTGGTGGAGGAGTTGCCCTGCTTTGACAACTAGATAAAGTTGGATCATTTGTTGACGAGTGCCCTTGACCCATTTTTCCACAATATGATAATTGAATGCTTTCTTTATTCAGTCATGTTTGATCTCTTTTGGTGTCATTTGTTCTACTACCTCTGAGGTGTCCAATAATGGTGGAAAATAAGGTCGAAGGAGATCCATGTTGAACAATGGGTGTAGGCCAAGGAAAGGAGGAATGTTGAGCTAAAAGTAATTATAACCCATATCCTTGATGATGGTGTACGACCCATAATGGAGTTGGGGAATCTTTCGATGTGGTCCTGTAAGGAATTCTTTCTGCAAGTGCAGCCAAAATGTTTCACTCACCTAAAACTTATGTGGCACCCGGTGTTGATCATGGCATTTCTTGTACTTGTCATTGGACGTATGTAGGATATATTGAACCTGTTGGTAGATGTGTTGGATCCTCTCAATGAACTAGGTGTATTTTTTAGCTTTTGTTGGAGCAAGAGATGAGTCGATCGAGGTGACCGTAAGGGGTAGTCCAACATCTATGGGACCCAATGGTTGGAATCCCAACCCCACCTAAAAGGGGTTGTGGATAGTTGAGTTATGCAAGGCTAGGTTGTAGCTATGTTGGACATAGGGAATATTATCATCCCATGTGAAAGGGTGCTTGGAATTATACATGTGCAAGATATGCACGATCATTTGATTTATGATCTCGGTTTGGCCATTTTTCAAGGGGGTGGAAGGTCATGGATTTGGTGAGCTTGGTGTCCAGCAGTGACATTAGACTTGACCAGAATGTATTAAGAAATATAATGTCTTAATATAAGACAATGGTTTTTGGCATTCCAAAATGTACCTAGACTCATTCAAAGAAGAGCTTGGTAGTGGCCTCTGTTTTGATGCTCTTCTTGCAGGTGACCATAATCTCCATCTTAGAAAAGTGATCAACAACCACAAAAACACAATCATTTCCCCGCTTGGTGGATAGGAGGCCCAACATGTAGTCCATTGAGATGGATTCCCATGGCCTGTCAAGAGTAGGTAGAGGGGTGTACAGGCCCTGTTTCTTAGTGGTCAGTTTGGAAATAGTGTAGGAAGTGCAGGACCTGATATAATTGTTGACCTCATGTCAAAGTTTCGGCCAATAGAAATGTTTCTGCAACATTTCCATTGTCTTTTCGACGTCAAAGTGTCCTACCACCCAACTGTAGTGGGATTCCCAGGTCATCTTTTCTCACTCTCTTGATGGAATATAGATATGGCCTATATGAAACAACATCCCATCCTAAATATGGAAATTAGCGAAAACTGTGTTTGCACCCAAAATTTGGTTGGTGGTGGTAAAGTTTGGGTTTGTCTCATAGAGTTGGGGCCATCTAGAGGTCTCATGGACACAAGAGTCCAGCACCGTGGTGAGTGACGCAAATGGTGGTCTGTTGATTAAATCAACGACATAGTTGGTTCTTCCTATTTTATACTTGATGTTGAGGTGGAATTGTTGCGAGTATGTGGACCACTTCTGATGGCAGCCATTCTACAATTTTCCTTGTGTCTACATGAACTGTAGTGGCTTATGATTAATGTGGATGACTGTCTCCTTCTCAAGAATGTAATGTTTCCACTAGCGTGAGGCTTTCATAATGGAGTACATTTCTTTATCATAACTAGGGCACTTACAGACATCATCTGATAGTGTCTCACTATGATAGGACATGGGGTGGATGTGCCGAGTGAGAATGACACCCACAACATAGTATGAAGTATTTGTCTCGATCTCAAAGGGTTGTTGCAAGTCCAATAGTGAAAGTATTGGGGCTGAGCACAAGTGTTGCTTCAAATCATCGAATGCTTTTTGTTGGGACTGACCCCACACAAATTTCCCCTTACCACCACCCCTGGTTACTTGGTTGAGGGCCCATGCAATAATGTAGAATCCCAACATGAACCTGTGGTAGAAATTAGCAAGGCCCGAGAATATTTGAAACTCAGTGAGTGTGGTTGGGGCTGGCCAGTCATGGATGACTTGGATCTTGAATAGATCCACATGTATGCCATATTTATCAATGATGTAGCCTAGATAATGGACCCTATCCATGTTGAAGGAGAATTTTTCCAAGTTGGCGTATAGCTTGTGTTTCCACAGGGTGTGCAGAACATGTTGAATATGTTGTAAGTGTTCTTCCCAAGTATTGTTGTAAATGAGAATGTCATCTAGATACACCACTACAAACGTATTGGTGAATGGTCACATGATATTGTCCATCATCCTCATGAAAGTGGTTGGAGAATTTGTCAAACCTAAGAGCATGACCAACCATTCAAAAAGACCTTCCTTTGAATTGAAGGTGGTCTTACATAAATTTGTTTGTTCTATCGCGACCCGGTGATAGCCAGACTTCAAATCAATCTTACTAAAGTATTTGGCCCTCATGAGTTGATCAAGGAGGTCTTCGATTTGGGGAATTGGGTACCAGTTTCTGATTCTAATTTTTTCCAAGGCTCAATAATCAATGCAAAGTTGCCAAGTTCCATCTTTATTCTATACCAGCATGATTGGGCTCCTGCAAGGTGATGAGATGGGATGGATGTGCCCCTTGTGGAGAAGTTCTTGGATCATTTTATTTATCTCCTCATTATCTAATAGAGAGTGGTGGTAGACTAACCCATTGGGCAGTGGTGCTCTAAGGGTCAGATCGATGGGTTGCTTGACCTAACAGTGCATAGGTACCCCAGTAGGTAAGGAGAAGATATCCGAGTATTATTTTGTGACCTTATCCACTTGCTTCTATTGTGTGGAGAGGTCGGCTACGGAGATCCTAGATGTGACTACAATCTTTTGCTCATTCTATGAGTGAATCACAAAGAAGAGAAACTTCCCCATCTAATAGATGACCTTCTTGCATTGCTTGGAAGAGATCAAGGAAATGGAACTAGGTGGGACTGCCTCGAGTATCCTATACAATTTATTGTTCAAAGTAATAATAACACTATGAGGCCTAGACTCATATACAACATGGTGTTTCCATAAATATGGTTGGACCAAAATAACATTACAAACTTTGAGAGGGGTAACATCACACAATGCCTCAAATTTTGAAGGGCTTGATGTTGCATGATAGGCGACATTGTTGGCTGACGTGGATGTCGCTTCCCTGGCGAAGCCATCCGATGGTGTAGGGATGAAGGTGCGACATTGTCAGTAAGGCAAGTTGCTTGAAAACCTATGTTGAGATGAGGTTCTTCTTGATACCGCTATCAAAGAGGAAGTGTAGTGGGGTAGCCTTCACCCACATATGTGAATGAAAAAGGAACTCACCTTCCTTTGGATGATCTGGTTCACCGAGTTGGAGCTTGGTGGTATCTATGGTAGCACTAAGTTCTGTATCAATGATTTGTTTCCCTATTTCTGGTTCTAAATCAAAGTTGGAACCCACATCTGATTCAAAGGCTTTCACCTCATTCACGAGTGACAGCTTTGAGAGGCAATAAACAGTGTTATGCCAGGGGCTCTTATGGAAGTCACACAACTTCTCAGTATCTTTCTTTGTCTTTCTGGTGTCCTTCTTTGCTTATGGCCTGGACTAGTTGTCCTTAGGTGGTCTGTCTTTTCTCTGTCCTTTTTTATGTGGGTTGGGGCATCCCTTTCTTGGATTTTGCTATGAGGGGTTCCCAAGCCCAAATTTATGCATCTTTTGTTTGAGATTCTGCTCAATTTTGAAGGCATATCGGTAGTCTGTGCCCAAGGATGAGATGAAAAGAAACTCCATTTCATCCTAGATGTATCTATACAAACCACCGCAATACTTGAGCACTATATTTCACTCATAATATTTGATACCCATCTTCGTGCGCAAGTTATGGAATATATTTGTGAACTGGGTCACTGCTTGGTCTCTTTCTTGTCACAGTGTGGTCCATTTTGTGTACATGTCGTCATAACTTCCAACAGGATAGTATTGTTCCTTAATAGAATCCCTGAAGGACTCCCAGGTGACCATGACTGTAAATAATAAGGTTTCCTCAGTTTCCTTCTACTCACAATAATTTTCCCACCAATTTTTGACATGGGGAATGACTTTGAGGAGTGAACAAGTAATATTTTATCTATTCGAGAAGTTATGGATAGAGAAATACCCTTCTAGTAGATTCAACCTTTTGTCTACAACGTTGGTATTTATCTGACCTTCAAATATAGGAATATCGAAGTAAATTTGTACCTTGAAGGGGGCAGCACCTCCATTTGAGGAAGATGTTTTGCCTGTTGGTAGCTGCTGAAGGATTTGCACAAAACTTTCCATCATCTCATTCCTCTGTTGTGTGATGGATTCCTTGAGAAAAAAATTGAAGGGATATCTTGTCCCATCGTCTTTATTTTCTCCCACCATGAGAGGTCACTTGGGTGTGTGAGAGATTTTTTCCTCAAGAGAAACAAGCTCGAGACCCAATTCTTTGTACCCTGACCTTGTTGAGGACTTGCATTAAGAACGACAAGGAGAAGACTTCTCTGATACCACTGATCCATATTTTATGAGAAGAAGGCAATCATTACATATTATTATCAAAATATGCTTAACATAGAATAACATATATATAGTAAAATTGGTTTCTATTCAATAAGGAATTAAGCTAAAACTGTAAAATACAGTGGAAAACAAGCTTGCTAGAATGATGGCGACTTATCTCTGAGAAGAGATATGACGGTTGCACTCATTCCCAAAAAGATTTTTACAATGAGGCTCAGAAAGAATTTTTATAATAAATTGGAATGCCAAAAAACATAGACATCCAAAAACTTAACCTGAGGTGATGAAGCGCCAAAAGTAATGTGGGCCCCGTTTGGGTAAGTTAGTACATCAACATCCCAGGGTCGTAATTTTTTCATATGATCTTCATTTTAGGCGCACGATAGCCCATTGGAAAGGTTTATCTGAGGACTACACATGTTACCATAAGACTATGAATTTGGCTTCAATTTGAATGTTGCAAGCCCTAAAAACATTGTTTAGGGCCAGGAAACGACCCTGGATGTCAGGGACCCGAAAACTAGGAAAAAATTGCCAAACTGGAAAACTGCCAAAATGATCCAGTTGGAATAGGTGGGAGGACACCGAAATCCATCTGGATCAATCCTCCCCCCTTATCAATAAATTTTCTCCATTTTGTTGAGTTCCCCCATCATATGAGGAAATATTTGTTGAATTTGGCCCCAGGTGAGCCACTTTCCTTCGTGCAAGAGTTGCCCTGCTTTGACAACTCGATAAAGTTAGATCCTTTGCTAGCGATTTCCCTTGACCTAGTTTTCCACAATATGATCACTAGATGCCTATTTTATGCATTATAGGTTGAGCTCTATTGGTTTCATTTATTCTGCTACCTCTTATGTGTCCAATACTAGTGGAAAATAAGGTCGAAGGAGATCCATGTTGAACACTAGGTGCACGCCAAGGAAAGGAGGAATGTTGAGCTCAAAAGAATTATCAACCACAAATTTGGTGATGGTTTAAAAACCATAACAGAGTGGGAGAATATTTCCATGGGGTCTTGTAAGGTGTTCTTTCTACAAGTGCAACCAAACTTTGTCACCCACCTGAAACTTATGTGGCACCCGATGTTGATCTTGGTGCTACTTGTACTTGTCATTGGAATTTTGTAGGATATCCTGAACCTGTTGGCGGATGTGTTGGATCTACTCGATTAATTAGGTGGCTTTGTCAACTTCATTTGGAGCAGGATATGAGTCGACGTAGGTGGCCACAAGGGATAGTGAAACATCTATGGGACCCAATGGTTGGAATCCCAACCCCACCTGAAAGGGGTTGTGGTTGGTTAAGATATGTAGGGCTCGATTGTGGCTATGTTGGACATAGGGAATATTCTCATCTGGTGTGAAAGTGTTCTTGGAATTATACATGCACAGGATATGCACGATCATTCGATTTATGACCTCGGATTGGCCATCTGTCTGGGGATGGAAGGCCACGGATTTGGTGAGATTGGTGTCTAGAAGTGACCAGAGCCTCAACCAGAATGTGCTGAGAAATTGAGTGTCCCAATCTTAGACAATGGTTTTTGGAATTCCAAAATGTACACAGATTCGTTCAAAGAAGATCTTAATAGTGGCCTCTACTATGATGCTCTTCTTGTAGGTGGCCAGAATCTCCATCTTAGAAAATAAATAATCAACCACAAAAACACTTTCATTTCCCCACTTGGTGGACGGGAGGCCCGACAAGTAGTCAATTGAGATGGATTCCCATGTCCTGTCAGAAGTAGGAAGATGGGTGTACATGCCCTATTTCTTAGTGGTTGTTTTGGAAATAGCATAGGGAGTGCAGGACCTGATATACTTGTTGACTTCCTGTCGAAGTTTGGGACAGTAGAAACATTTCTGCAACATTTCCACTGTCTTTTTGATGCTGAAGTTTCCTGCCACTTGATTGTAGTAGGATTACCAGATCATCTTCGCTTGCTAACTTGATGGAACACGGATATGGCCCAGATGACACAACAACCCATCCTAAATATGGAAATTAGTGGCAATTGCATTTTCTACCAACATTTGGTAGGTGGTGGAAAATTTTGAGTCTGTCTCATAGAGTTGGGGCCATCCAAAGGTCTCATGGCCACAAGATTCTAACATCGTGGTGAGTGTCATGACTGGCAGTTTGCTAAGGAAATCAGCAACACGGTTGGTGCTTCCTATTTTATACTTGATGTTGAGGTGGAATTGTTGCAAGTATGTAGACCATTTCTAATGGCATTCATTATGCAATTTTCCTTGTGTTTTCATGAACTACAGTGGCTTATGATCAATGTGGATGACTGTCTCCTTCCCAAGAATGTAATGTCTCCACTGGCAGCAGGCTTGCACAATGGAGTACATTTCTTTGTCGTAAGTAGGGTACTTATGGACAACGTATGATAGTGTCTCACTATGATATGCCACAGGGTGGTCGCGCTGAGTGAGAAAAATGCCCACAACATAGTCTACAGCATCTATCTCAATCTCAAAGGGTTGTTGTAGGTCCTGTAGTGAAAGTATTTAGGCTGACCAAAAGAGTTTCTTCAAATCATCGAACGTTTATTGTTGGGACCGGCCCCACACAAATTTCTCCTTACCACTACCCCTAATTACTTGGCTGAGGGCCCATGCAATATGGTAGAATCCCAACACGAACCTGCGGTAGAAATTGGCAAGGCCCAAGAAGCTCCGAAGCTCAATGAGTGTGGTTGGGGCTGGCCAGTCATGGATGAATTATATCTTGGATGGATCCACATGTAAGCCATGTTGATAAATGATTTATCATAGATAATGGACCCTATCCATGTCGAAGGAGAATTTTTCCAAGTTAGCCTATAGCTTGTGTTGCCACAGGGTGTGCAGAACCTATTGAATATGATGCAAGTGTTCTTCCCAAGTCTTGCTGTAAATGAGAGTGTCATCCAGATACACCACTACAAAAGTATTGGTGAATGTTCACCTGATATCATTCATCATCCTCATGAAAGTGGTTGGAGGATTTTTCAAACCAAAGGGCATGACCAACCATTCAAAAAGAGCTTCCTTTGACTTGAAGGCAATCTTCCATACATCTGTCTATTCTATTGAGACCTGGTGATAGCCAGACTTCAGATCAATCTTACTGAAGTATTTGGGCCTCATGATCTGATCAAGAAGGTCATCGATTTGGGGAATCGGGTACTGGTTTTTGACTGTCATTTTATTTATGGCTTGGTAATCAATGCAAAGTCGCTAAGTTCCATATTTCTTTTGTACCAACACGATTGGGCTCCTACAAGGTGTTGATGCTAAGAGGGGCATAAATCCGTATCAAGTACAATTTAAAACATTTTCAATTTATACTTAAACCATTCAACTATATCCAATAAGCAATGAACAATAGTATAAGAGTTACACCAATACACCATAATACACCATTCACAATAGATGAGAAATAATCAATAGTTATTGTTCAAGGGAAGTAATGACTTCCAAAGGTAGCTACAACTTCCAAATGTAAAAGTAGGGATAAACCTCCAAGAGGAAGATACAATCCTCCAATATCAAGAGAGGATTTAACTCTCCATCCTTGCCCCTTTATTCCACCCAAGAATATATGAGAGATAATAAAAATTTACATTAAATCATCATCATCAACCAACCATCATATAGAACCTGATAATGCTTCTTGAGACTTCTTCAATTTATGCAATTCTTCAATTCTTGGAATACTATGATCTTGTAGATAATATTACTCAATGTATTCTTTGAAAATTCTCCAAGTTTCACTCTTGAATCCTCCCCAAAAAGAAGTTATAGAGAGAATGGTAGACTTTGTTCATTTTTTGTTTATTCAGGAGACCAAACTTGTACAGAATGCCCCGCGCTCAATATTTAACATCAGATTCCAAAAATTGCACACAAGAAACTAAAGTCCGTACTCTTTCCAATGAAATTTTTTCTACTTCATTTAGATTCTCTATGAAGACGTTATGACTAAATTACCCGAAACACCTTTTTATTGACTAGCTTCAGGACTGGTCAAAAGCCCTATCTTCCACAGAGTGTATCTCCATAATTATAGTGAATCAAGAGCTAACACTTTTACCACAGGTACCTTGATATGTCTTCTCAATACCATAGAAATTTCACCATCTGAATCGTTCTAGAAAAAAAAATATAGAAAAAATAGTAAGATGACTTGAAAATAACATACCTTAGAACACATCACCAAAAGACTTCATCCTCCCTTGAAATCTGGCCTTCTTTACTTCTGATTTCCTCTAAAATTTGACTTGTGTATCAAATGAATGTATAATGATATTTATTTATACCATTTATGACACTTCCTTTTAACATTAGGACTGAGTTGACACTTTCTTTGTTACGAACCAAAGACTGAATACAAAAGCACCACAACAGATATACAAGAACAATATGCAAAATCTCTTTTATTACTATCAAACCTTTGAGGTAGGGAAACACCATACAATGGATCCTATTATGGAAGGGATCCTCTCCTGTTCACTTGCCTCTTCGAGGGGGCTTCCTGCTAATGAGCTTTAGCTCCAAACACAATACTTCTCTTCATGTCTCATTACATTGCTTGAACCCCTTTATATAGTGCTACCATCACCTAAGAACATTCTAGAGGAGGAATCTTCTAGAAGTAGAACCTTCTAAGAAGCCCTCTTACATTTATTATATCTAACTACCCATTTATTATATATAACTACCATAGTGGGTATTATTTAATAATATAGTGGACCTAGTCCACCTTACATTCAATGACCTCCACTATTATCACTATGGGCCCTCTGGGGCCCCCCACTACCTCTCTAGCTACCTTACATTCCATCCCCCTTATGAAACCATTGTCCTCAATGCTTGATGTACAACCATATACCATGGTCCCATGGATAAGTGTGGACCATAGTGATGAAGTAGACTAGAGAACCAGGGTCCCTTTGAGAAATGGTAGCCACCATGTTGAAGTAGTCCAACTGCCATTGTAAACCAGGGTCCCATGTCCAATTTCTCATGTGAACCCCACATGGAAGATATCCTCACCCACTAACCAACTGAAAATGATGCTCCCAATACTAACACCTGTCATGGGGATCCAAATAAGAATATCCATCCACATAGTGGGAGATGATCAAATATGAATCTAGAAGGAACAATACAATTATAGAATATGCAGGTTGGATGCTGGTAACTAGCTCCTGATGTGGGATATTGATGTTCTCTACAGAAGGTGGAGTAGAGTGATCAAATAAAATATGAAAGTGGTTTTCATCCCATAAATGACAACTATTCATATACCAATCATCACAATCGGTCTCAAAATCATAACAAACATATATTTCTTGATTATATTCATCCTTGATCTCTACCATAAGAAATATCTCTTGCATGTTATCCAATGAATATTGAATACTAAGAAAACTATCATTGAGGCCATCTGCAAGGTCATGAAATCTAGCATCCAATGTGTCATAGAATTGGGATTTGAATGCTTCAGTAACTTGTAGAATTTCTTTGAGGGTTTGAGAGGAAATAGCCATCTGAGCACCCTATGAACTCTTGGGTCCCACATTCTAGAGGAGGAATCTTCTAGAAGTAGAACCTTCTAAGAAGTCCTATTACATTTATTATATCTAACTACCCATTTATTATATCTAACTACCATAGTGGGTCTTATTTAATAATATAGTGGACCTAGTCCACCTTACATTGAATAACCTCCACTATTTTCCTTCCATAATAGGATCCATTGTATGGTGTTGTCCTACCTCAAGGGTTTGATAGTAATAAAAGAGATTTTGCATATTGTTCTTGTATATCTATTGTGGTGATTTTGTATTCAGTCTTGGGTTCTTAACAAGTGGTATCAGATCACTTTCCTTGGCAGACATTCTTATTCTTATGTTCATGTTAGAGTGAATGGTTTATGGTTTATTCTTGGTATTAATGGAGTATATTTGAATATCTGGTATAGGTTCTTAATAAGTGGTATTAGAGAACTTTCCTTGGCAAACATTCTTATTCTTATGTTCATGTTAGAATGAATGGTTTATGGTTTATTCTTGGTATTATTGGAGTATATTTGAATATCTTCTATAGGTCCTTAACAAGTGGTATCAGAGCACTTTCCTTGGTAGACATTGTGGGCAAATATTTTTTATTTTTGCAGATTTTTTTTTTCGGAGAAGAAAAAAGAGGGCCAATGCAT
>JASDQU010714644.1:27117-44429 GCA_032191745.1 Picea mariana
TATTACCCAGAACACCTTTTTATTGACTAGCTTCAGGACTGGTCAAAAACCCTATCTTCCACAGAGTGTATCTCCATAATTATAGAGAATCAAGAGCTGAAAATTTTACCACAGGTAGCCTGATATGTCTTCTCAATACCATAGAAATTTCACCATCTGAATCATTCTAGAGAAAAAAAATTATAGCGAAAATGGTAAGATGACCTGAAAATAACATACCTTAGAACACATCACCAAAAGGCTTCATCCTCCCTTGAAATCCGCCTTCTTTACTTCTGAATTCCTCTGAAATTCGAATTGTGTATCAAATGAATGTATAATGATATTTATTTATACCATTTATGTCACTTCCTTTTAACATTAGGGCCAACCTGACACTTTCTTATTTTGTAATTCTTTTCTTTAATTATCTTCAGGGCCTACATGTACTTCCTTCTTCAATTCACTTTGTCATCTTCAAAAATTAATTTCTCCTCAACCATGAGGATCTACGTGATGTGCCACATACCACTAGAAACAACGTGATGTATACTATCCATCCATGGGTTTTTTATATGAATGTGCATTATCCTTCATGTGAAAATATCTTCATCAATCTTGCGGTCCAAAACCCATGACTAAGGTTGACATCAATGACAACAACCAATCTTCCAACACAAGGTGATCAACTAGGAAGGATGTGCCCCATGTGGAGCGGTTCTTGGATCTACCACTTTATCTCCTCATTCTTTAACAAAGAGCGATGATAGACTATCCCATTGGGTTGTGGTGTGTGGGGGGTCAGATCGATGGGGTGCTTGACCTGACAGTGCAGAGGTACCCCGATAGGTGAGGAGAAGATATCTGAGTATTCTTCCATGACCTTATCCACTTGCTTATGTTTTGTAAAGAGGTTGGCCGCGGAGACCCTAGATGTTGTTGTGATTTTTCTCTCACTCTATGAGCAAATCACAAAGAATACAAAATTCCCCATATGAAATATGGCCTCCCTGCATTTCTTGGCAGAGTTCAAGGAAATATCACTAGGTGGGACTACCTTGGGTATCCTGTATAATTTATTGTTCAAAATAATAATAACACTGCGAGGCCTATACTCATATAAAACATGGCGTTTCCATAAATATGGTTGGACCAAAAGAAAATTACAAACTTTGAGAGGGGAAACATCACACAATACCTCGTCTTTGAAGGGATTGATGTCGTATGACAGATGAAATTGATGACTGATGCAGATGTCACTTCCTTGGTGGTGCCATTTGATGGGGTATGTATGCAGGTGCGATGTTGTCGTCAGAGTGAGTCACTTGCAAACCTTTGTTGATATGAGGTTCTTCTGGCTACCACTATCAATGATAAAGTGTAGTGCGGTATCCTTCACCCACATCTGTGAATGAAAAAGGTGCTCTCATTCCTCTGGCTCATCTAGTTCATCGACTTGGAGCTTGGTGGTAGAAATGGTAGCACTGGGTTCTACGTCAGTGATTCGAGTCCCCATTTCTGGTTTTGAATCAGAATCAGAACCTGCATCTAATTCAGAGGCTTTCACCTCATCCACCAGTGACTACTTTGAGCAGAAATCAACATTGTTATGCCAGGGTCTCTTATGGAAGTTGCATCACTTCCTGATATCTTTCTTTTTCTTTCCAGTGTCCTTATTTTTTTGCGTCCTGGACTGGTTTTCCTGAGGTGGTCCATATTTTCTCTATCCTTTGTTCTACAGGTTGGGGCCACCCTTTCTTGGCTTTTCTTGTGCGGGGTTCCCAGGCCCAAATTTCCATGTCTTTTGTTTGATCTTCTGCTCGATTTTGATGACATATCGATAGGTCGTGCCTAAGGATGAGATGTACAGAAATTCCATTTCAGCATGGAAGTATCTATGAAAACCATCATGATACTTGAGCACCAGATTTCACTCAGGATATTTGATAACCATCTTGGTGCGCAAGGTATGGAATATATTTGTGAACTCAGCCATTGCTTGGTCTCTTTCCTACCATAGTGTGGTCCATTTTGTGTATAGGTCGTCATAACCTCCAACGGGGTAGTATTGTTACTTAATAGAATCCCTGAAGGAATCCTAGGTGACCATGAATATAAATAATGAGGGTTCCTCTATTTCCTTCTTCTCACAAAAAGTTTCCCACCAATCTTTGACACGGGGAACAACTTTGAGGAGCCCAAAAGTAATATTTTCTCTATTCGAGAAGTTATGGATAGATAAATACCCTTCTAGCAAATTCAACCATTTGTATACAACATCGATGTCTATATACCCTTCGAATATAGGAAAATCAAAGTTGATTTGTACCTTGAAGGGGCAATGCCTCCGTTTTAGGAAGATGTGTCCCCTGTTCGTAGTCGCTGAAGGATTTGCGTAAAACTATCCATTAGCTCGTTCCTTTGTTGCATGAGGGCTTCCTCGAGAAACATTTTGAAGGGATCTCCTATCCTGTTGTCTTTATTTTCTCCCTTCATGAGAGGTCACTTTGGCGTGTGAGATATTTTATCCTCAGAGAAACAAGCTCGAGACCCAATTTTTTGTACCCTCACCTCGTTGTGGACATGCATTAAGAATGGCAAGCAACAGACCACTCTAATACCACTGATCCATATTTTATGAGAAGAATGCAATGAATATAGATTATTATCAAAAAATGCTTAACACAGAATAACAAATATACAATAAAATTGGTTTCTATTCAATAAGGAAATAAGCTAAAACTGTAAAATGTAGCGGAAAACAAGCTTGCTAGAATGGTGGCGGCTTATCTTTGAGAAGAGATGTGACGGTTGTACTCATTCACAAGAAGATGATTACAATGAGGCTCTGAAAGCCTTTTTAAAATAAACATGAATGTCAAAAATCCTAGACATCCAAAAACCTAACCCTAGGAGATAAAGCGCCAAAAGTCATGTGGGCCCCATTTGGGTAAGTTAGTACATCAACATCCCGGGGTCGTAACTTTTGCATACGAACTTCGTTTTAGGTGCACGATATCCCATTGGGAAGGTATATATGAGGACTACACATGTTTCCATCAGACTCTAACTCTATCCACAATATGACTTTGGTGATGCCTAAAAACGTTGTTTATGGCCTCAAAACATCCCCGAAAGTGAGGGACCCAAAAACAAGGAAAAAAATGTCAAACTAGAAAACTACCAAAATGAGCCAGTTGGAATAGGTGGGAGGCCATAGAAATACATATGGATCATCAGGGTTCCAACTCCTTGGAACAATAGTTTTGAATGTTTTTTTCTTTTCAACTAATCTCTATATTCACTCAGCCAAAACGTTCGAGAAATTAGAAAATAAAATCTCATGTAAATTTGTAAATACATACCTATGTAGCCATTTCTTCGAGATGATCTACAGGTTCTTATTCTAATTTCTGGAAAACTTGTGTTCCTTTTCCTATGATCATTTTCCAATCTCTTTCTTAGTTGGCCACTACATTCCCCTAAGTCACATATCTCAGTCCCTGCAATAGAACCATTTGTTGGTGTGTAGTGGGAATACTCAAGGTTCAACATGAATTCACCAACAAAACCCTAAGATACCAACCCTTTTGGCATTACCCACAAGTAGGTGAAGTCTCACCTAAGGTATCTATGGGGACTGCAAGAACTAGTTTTCCGCAGTCATGAAGGGACGTGAGGTGGTTCTCATAACCATTATACTTAACATTAGTTCATTATACATTATATCATGTGTGTAGAATCATTAGAACATATAACATATTAATATTAACCATATATTATATAAGGGAAATAAACAGAACAATAAATGCATCATAACAAAGATACACCATGATTTAGTGTGGTTCACCCAAGCTAGGCTACGTCCACAATGGTCAACTTCTTATATTGTTCACAATCATATCTTACAAAATATGTGCACTGCACTCATACATTATTCCTTTGTCATTCTCCTATCCTTCTATATATCTCTCTTCACTCTTACATTCATGCATAGAGTGCGTACTTATCTCTCCTTACTCACTCGCATGATATTCTCATTCACTATTTAGCTCATATCTCCCTCTATCCCCAAACAAACTTACATATTTATACTATTACATTAGGGATTAGCCCTTCCTGATGGACCAAAATTCCTAACAGATTACAATTGTCTTCCTTCCTTTGCGAGTGTTGATCCTTGAAATTGCACCAACTTCCTTTCCTTCTTTTGGCGTACTACGCAGTTCCCAAAACCTGGTCCCAAAAATTACTATCCCAACACTAAGAATCCATAACCCTGGATTGACTTCCTTCTCCATTGCGATATGGATTCATCTTAAAAATATTTTTTTTAATTCCTCCATTGTTTCATTGAGTCATATTCAAATATTTCCTCCATTTAGAAACTACTTTATTGTGAAAAAAATTGATTGAAGAAATAAATTATGTACGAACCAAATCTACCTACCCTATGCTACCTGAAAGAAATTGACACTTTTGAAGTGTAAGTAGACTTCCAATTGATCCATTCAAGAATCCAACTGATCTGTGGAATGAAATCCAAAATTTGGGAACATGTCAGGGTTGCTATCAAGGAATGAAAATCATTCCCAAAGTATATTGAAATGAGACTGATTTGAATATAGCCAAAATATGATTTCATTTCTTGGCCAACAATACTTTGAAACCTTTATTAAATATAATCAATTCTTGGTTGCTCATGATTGTTGTTGTCTTTGGTTGGATGAGAAGTTTCCAATTCAAAACTACTTTCATCTTTCTCTTTATCCCCATCCAAAATTTTTGATTCATTGGTTACATCCTGAAAGCATTCTTCCTTCATGGAATGACAATCTTGCCCATCATTGTTCTCAAAATTAATTTCTTCCACCAATTGTTCTTGTTGTCAATGCTCTTGTGACTTTTCATCATCTGTTACAACATATTCCATATGAGTATGTTGCATGAAATATTCTTTTGCATTTGGTGGAGGCTCCTAAATTTCAGTTTTGATCTTGTTTCTCGAAACATCTTCATATGGAGTATATGAGAGGCTGAAATCTTTCTCTTGTAAATTGGAATTTTCATTTTCGTTTTCAACAATATGACTCGAAGAAAAATTTTCCATTATTTGATTAGACTTGTCTTCCAAATTATTCAATTCATTGTTTTTGTGGCCATATGGGAGAGGGTAGGTCGCAATCAACATTGAAAACATTTGGGATGCAATTTTCAACAAATGAAATTACCAACACATCCCAACAGGTAATGGTCCTGGGAAGCAATGAATAGAACCATTCAATAGCATTCCCACAAAGAGTTTGTGAAAATAATTGACATGTAACATTATATTCAGTGAGATTGAAAACATCACATATGCTTTTGAATTTAAAAAAAAAATTCTCTACATCCTCTGAAGTATTCCAAAAGAATGTGGAAAATTTTTCAATAGGAATATCATGCATCTAAAAATTTACTTCTCACAAATTTAAAGGGATTCTATGTAGTCTCCTTCTTCTTTGGGTACCTCCTCCTTTTGTTGCATCCTGTAAATCCATTGATGAGATTGGTGGAGAAGGAAAATTATCTTCACAACACGAAATAAATTATTTGGTGGAGTTTCCATGAGGATTTTCTTGAGATTCTTGAATCTTTCTAATGGAGTTATCAGGGCTTTTAACGATTCTTTCAATGGAATCATCAGGGATTTCATTCTCATGAGTATTTGATGGTTCTTGTCTCTTTTTTGGGTCATTCAAATATCTCTAAATAATATTTTTATAAACCCCGTGCATCTAGAGCAAGTAGCACTCTTCTTGAATCTTTTTTCTGAAACTTTGAAACATGGAGATTCTGGTTCTCCAATTAAATATGAAACAAAGCCTCATATATCTTGAAAACAAATCGATCCCCAGTATGGTCACCAAAAATGTTGATCTAAAATATTGTTTTATGGTCTTAAGGTAAACCTCACGAGGATATGAATCCCTCTACATTTTTAAAGAGGTGGTACTCCTCTTTGGATGAAATGTTGGAAGATTCTTTATATGGTTTTACAATGAATGTAAAGGGTGAATGCTAAAAATAAAACCCCGAAAGATATTCCAAGAAATATTATATATACAAATGTACAACCCTTATATACAATTATAAAATATACATTAGATCAATTAAAGAAAAGACAAGATAAAGCGTGTCAAAAGATATTTGTGTCTACGAGGTTTTGGAGTGTCCCTTAAAAAATCATTCTTTATTTCTTGTAAGATAAACTGAACTCAAAATCTGCTATGACTTTTGCAAGATGAAGAAAAGCAATTTATTCAAATAACTTTAAATGATAACTTCATTACATCCAAAAATGATTTTGATAGGCCATACATTTGAAATCACATGCTTTAAAATCAATTATGAGAAATCACTAATGTAGTTCCCCAAATAGTTGTAGGAGAAATTTATAAAAATATCCCATTATGATAAGTTTAATAATGTCTAAAAGAAGAGAGTTTAAGGAGCCTCCAAATATTTCAATGGCAATCTCATGAACTTAAATAAACCATATCCACTTTTTACAAGTAGATATTTCACTCCTTTTGGACCTGAAATGTTACAAGATGATTGAATATTTCAAAGAAAGAACTGCTCAAAACCAAATCTTCATGTTCTGAATACATTCATGGAATATTTGATGGAAAGAAACAAAAAAGAAGATGTACAGAGACAAGTTTTAGAAGTCCAGTCCACTTAATATTGGATACATAGAAATTTAATTCTTCCAAACTCTTCACCATTGTAGAAACTTATGACTGCCAACCCCCTGATGTTGCCTTCTCTTGCCCTTTTTAAAATATTCTATCAATGTTCTTGAAGTAGTTAGGGTTTTCCTTTCTAGAACTTTCCATGATTCCTTTTTGGAGTAAACAAATTTTAATTTTTAATTTATTTAATTCTCATTAATGAATTTATGTCATTGAAATTTGTGCCTCCTAGTAGGGCCCATATATTTCTTTATAAAAGACACTGAATAAATTTTCAGTTCCAAAACTTGAAGTTGACTATCTTAAACAAGAGTGGAATGTGTATTAATTTTTTTCAAATTATATATGATTTCTCAACCATTTAAACCACTCTAGTAGTAATATTCAACGTCTTAGTTTTCCAACGAATCTTCCTGATAGTGATTTGGATTTATGGATCTCAAGTTATAGCCTCAGGAAGTTGAGGTTCCAAACAAATTTACCAACAAACCATGAAAACATATCTAACTTTTATTTCAATTTATAGGATAATTATAGCCAAATATATCCCTTGAAATCTATTCCATCACATTCCTCGTCAAATTACCTTTCCAATGAAGTATGGTTTTCCCAAAATGAACACCCGAATCTTGAGTTATGAACTTATGAATATTGTTGCTCAGCAATCATCCATCAAATTCATGGATCAATCCTATCCCTTCATCAAAATTATGCCTTTTAAAACAAATTACAATCCCACATGCATTGTGGTCAAGAGTTTTTAAGTGTTTATAATGAAAAGTTTACCATAGTCCTCATGTAGAACAAAGGAGACTATAGAGACTTTGGTGTAGCTCTGGTTCTTTAGGAAAATTTCATGAATTAACAAAATTTTGATGACCCAGTTAACATCCAGTGATAGCTCAATCATAACCCGATCAGTGCCCATGTCATCGTCATGTTTCACCCGTGGGTATGTCAAAATCACTGCCACATGTCATTTGAGGATATGTTTGTGTCACCACCACATGTCATTATGTTATTGGTCCACTTCACTACAACATGTCATTTGAGGATATGTCCATGTTACTACCACATGTCATTTGGGGATAGTTCCATGTCACTTCCACATGTCATTAAGGGATTGGTCCACGTCATTTCCACATGTTGCAATATTGTATGTCCAAAAATATGGGGAAGAAACTTAGGATAAGAAATAATATTAAAAAATTAAATGTAGGGTTTGTGGAGTTACAATAATGAAGAGGGAGAAAGGTAAGGAGGTCCGCTCTGAAACTAGAAATGTGACTAAGTATGAAAAAGGGACCTCTGAAACTAGAAATGTGACTAAGTATGAAAAAGGTGAAAAGTGAAAAGTGCATTGTGGAGGACGCGGAAGTAAGAGTTGTAATTTGTAGTACGTGCGATTGCGAACCTTCGAACCTACAGGCATGCAGACCTAAAACTTGTTCTAGCTCCATTTTGCATTGCTTGAATTTGGCTAAGTGTTGGAAAAGTAAAATATGATAAGTGTTGGGGAAGTATATAATGTAATTATGTGAAATATGGTACGTGAAAATAAGAAAATGGAAATGAAATATGAAATCTGGGAAAAGAAAAATGGAAAATGGAAAATATAAATGAATTATGAGAATGAACTGGAAAATGGAATTGAATTATGGAAATAAATGTAGAAATTGTGAAAATATAGAAAATGGAAAATGGAAAATGGAAATAGGAAAAAAGGAAATAGAAAAAGTAAAATGTTAAATGGTAAATGGTAAATGAAATTGGAAATGTAAAATGGTAATTGGAAAATGAAAATGAATTATGAAAATAATAATAAAAATAAATAAGTGAACATGGAAAATGGAAATTAATTATGAAAATGACTAAGTGGTGGGTATTGTAAAATCACTAGTTCTAATCCCTGTGAATTATAATGTAGTTGTATAAATGTGAATTAGGATGGTGAGACGATATTTTGGGTGAAGAGCACGTATTGATTTAATGTGGCCTAGGGATGAATTTCATATTATGAAAATTGAAATGATTAAAAAAATAATAATTACTCACTATGATACAAAAGAGATGAAGAATGATTGGGGGGTTATGATTCCACAAGAGAGAGGGGTCCAAAGGGGAACTATTCATGGGTATTAATCCAACCCAAATTCTTGAAATTATTATCTTTGTGTATAACCTCCTATTTGTTGATTGAGTGTATGAGAGACCAATCATTAAACTCATGTAAGAGGGTCAGTGTGAGTGGTCACATCCCATAGTTATTGGAGAGAATGGGTTGAGGTACAATAATCCTTCAAAAGAGTGTGATTCAAGCAAGCAAGGAAAAAGAGGGAATTCATATGCAGAATAGGTATAGATTTTACATGAATATTCTGGGGCAGCAAAGGCAGAGTAGAGGGATATGAAGAGGACCAACCATGGTATAATTGAACGCGACCATTGTTTGGTTGTGTTTTTATGATGAGACAGAGGCCTGTGTGCCAATAAATCGGGCTGTAATCCTTTGGTTCCATTTCCTCTTGAGGAAATATCTAAGAGACTTATTAAGGTTATTGTGAGAAAACATGAAACAACTAAGAGTTCCTAGAGTTCTCAACTAAGTGATTCATGACCAATCGAATGCACTAGTGGCCCTGATACATGAATGGTACAGCCCAAGGTACTATGACCAATGAAGGGGGTAAATTCCTTGGGTAGTGTAGGTTGTGGGGAAAAGAGAGAGATGGAGGTTTGGAACTACTGTGAGTCTAGAACCTAGGTTTGGGGATACTCTGTGTGGAGAATGGATAGCTAGTGGGTCAGAAATCCTTATGGACTCATAGCCTCAGTTCGAGGGTGGATTGCTGATGAGAGAAAATGATTAGTAGTGCCTATGGCTAGGAGGTTTATCCTTCCTTTGTAGCCAGTTGGTTAATCATTAACATATAAGTGTTTCTGTTATGTTCTTATGTTAAATTTTGTTGTGTAAATAGTTTGTATGAATGTTGTTTGTTTGATGTTGCTTGAAAAATTGCATTCATGTTTAATATACATTGTTAGATGCATTTAGAACTGTTGTATCAGTCAAATTGTCAAATATGTGTGTGATCTACGGCTGGTAAGCTACACAAATTTAATCAGCAGTAAATCTTGATTATTTAATGAGTTGTTGCATGTAATGTTGCTCAGTTGGGCGTTGGGTATGTTACATTATGGTATCATTACTATGGTTCAAACACTGGGCTTGTATTAGATCAAACCAGAGAGAATTAGTGAAATTCATTGTTGCATATTTTGTTTGTGACTGATTTGGGGGGGAATGGAGATTTTACAGAGAAATCCCCAATTTTTTGATTGAAATCTGAGTTTTAATTACTTTAGACAATTTGAGATGGTTAATGGAGTATAGAGGTGAAATTTCATATCGAAATTTGACCTGTAATGGTCAAAATTTGAGTTTTAATGGCCGCCTGTAGAGTTACATGCAGTTTGTTGGATTGACAATCAAGATCTATTTTTCCCTTGAGATCGATGGTTGGGATTCATCATGATAAATTTAAAAATTCATAAGGATATGACCATTTGAAAGGTTGATGGGATCAATGGATGAGATTAAATCAGGGGTTGTGAAAGGGATCAAATCGATGATCCAGATCAATCAGAGAAAAGTCAAAAATTTTGTAAGTGTGAAGTTCGACAATAGAATCCACCGATGGTCGATGGTGAGATCGACGATTTTTGCGAAGTGTTGAAATTTCACCAAGAGAAATCATCGATGGTTGATGTGTCAGTGGTCAAGTGTTGGCCTATTCGATGAAGTGTCCCAAACAAGCAACAAAATTTGTCGATGGTCGATAGTTCGGCATCGGTCGAAGTCGGCGAGGTGTTTGGTATGTTAAAGAGAATTGGTCGATGGCCAATGGGGGGAAAGAGGATGATGACATCATAATCCACATGTCATTCCAATTAAGCATCCATGTTTCATTCCATGTCACCCAATTTGACACCTCAAGAAGATGTTTCATGCCACATCAACATCCGCGTATCATATCACGTCGGAAATTGTTACATAAATCAACAAAAGTGGACCAATGGTTGATGGTCAAATCGATAGCTTTGGAAAAAAAATTGTGCATCCAAAGGATGATACCAATAACCAATGGCCGACAAGGTTATATAAACGGTTATTTTGTATCATTATTTGAGATCAATGATTGATATTTAAAGGGTTGTTAAAACAATAGTAAAACAATGAATTATTTGTGAACTTTTCTGAACTTTTCATATTTTTGAAGGTCATTAACTTGTGGGGCATTTTTGAGGCTCTAAACGATATTTTTAGAAAGTAAAAACAAAAGAGAATAGAGTTACACTTTTTCTCTACATCTCAAATGAAAGAAATTGGAGAGAGTTATCCAACAAGCTAAACGGTTCATGAAACAGAGCTAGTATGAGAAAATTACAGCCAAAAATAGTGAGGGTAAAATTTTGGCACCAATATTGCTTCCAGAGGGCATAACTCTATTCTCAGAAGTTTATTTGGGGCACAAGAGCAATTGATGTAAATATTATAACCCATAGAATATAGTGGTGGAGTCATATTTTGGTTATGGGTACCTGAAAATGTGCAGCAAGAGAAATAAGACACATGTAGCATACATGAGTAAATTGAGTAAAACAACCTAAAATTCTCTGGACCATAACTTTCACCTCAGAGCTCGGATTCAAGAAAAAAAATAGTCATTGGAAATTTATTGAGGATTAGATGACACATGTCAACCTAGAATTTTTATTTGGGCAATTAAATCTCTCAGAAATTAATAAATAGATTTATGTAGCAGTAAAAAGAGTAGGATTGCAACATGTAGTTGTTGTAACTTTTCACTTAGAATTTGTATTGAGGCATGAGTACAATCATTGGGAAGGTGTTTCAGGGAGGAATGCATCAAGAAAATCAAATTTTGAATTGGTGCAATGTGTCCTTCAAGAATTTATGAAGAAATCACTTGTATTCCATATGATGAAATGTTAAATGCTATGCATATTTCTAACAATAATTACTATATAACATATTTCTTGCAAAATTAGAGGTACATAATGAAAATTTAGTTATTCTATAAGGACTGGAGTTATGGAATATGCCCAGGGATATTACATCCATGAGGAAGAGATTATAGGTCTTCATGTTAGCATGGGGACTACTAAGACAAAGTCAAATGGAAGAAGAGATAGGAAAGAGTTTGTCACTATGAGAAGCCTACATAGGGAAGTGTAGAGTTACAGAGTTGATAATGAAAGGATTATGAAGGCTCAGGAAGGTATACTTCAGAGATTAAGCATGATTCATAATCAATTTAACAAATATTTTGGCACCGAGAAAGAAACTAGTGCTAGACAAGTATCAACATCTAGATCCCATAGAAAAAGGGATGATCATGGAATGATAGGCAATAAAGAAGCATGATAAATCACCATCATTATCCAAGGCAGTCCACTAGAAGAATTCATTCAATTTCAAGACCAGGAAGCATCCCAAGTGTGTCCCATGTTCGGAGGCAAAGAATAAGGCCTGAGAAAGACATCTTGCAAGGTGAACTCAGGAAAATCAAGCCACCTACTTTCCATGGTGAAAATTGAACAGGAAATAATTCAAGCTTGTGCATATGGTGGAAGCATCAAAGAACTGCAAAGGAAAGTGCATGGAAGGTGTTGCAAGGTTTTCAAGGATATAAATAAAAGAAAAAGAATATGGGTATTCAAATTCTATAGAGATTGAATGGATTGCAAAGAAAGGTCAATAGATATTTCACATATGTATGAAACCAACAAATAAAGGACTCCATAACCTTGGAGATAGAAATATCGTAAAGGAAAAAAGTCTTGTTGCAAGAGAAGGAGAAAGGATATCATGAGATGAGGTGTGAATTATGGATGTATCAAGCATCTATAGGAGAAATCATGGGAATGTAGGAATAAGGAATTGTTAGATATGATCTAGAAACTCTTGTCTAAAATTACACAAGAAAGAAAGATGCATCTATTATCAGAGTGTGCAACAAAATAAAGGTACATGTGAAAATGGAAAAGGGTGAAATTTTCATTAGACTAGGGTGGTCTTGAATGACCAAAAAAAGTGATTCATAGTGAATCATTCAATGAAGTTAAGAGAGATATTTAATATTGAGAAAATCCATGGTGGAAAAGAATATTAGAAATAAGACATGAAAGAAGTATTTCATAATGTTGAAATGCTAGTCAATGATAATGGTATTCCAAGGCCAGTTTGGTCAATAAAATGGGAAGTGGTTATTTAAATTCCAATGTTAATGTTCAAATGGAATAGTGTATGTTACAACACTATGAATATTGAGAATTTATCCAGAATATGTTGGGACATGATTCTATGCATAAAACTAGTTGCAAGATGGCAGTGCTAGTGAATCTAGTGGCTGGAAATGCAGAATGACCAAGTGAGGCTTGGCTAGCGGGATTAGAATAAGGACCAGTGGTGCACAATTATAACACCCATGTTTCCCCCAGCTTTTAATTAATAATAAAATAGGATTACCATGCTAAGGAATGTGGACGATGTAAATGTATAATTGTTAAATTTCCCATAATTGACTGTTGGGGGGTGAAGCCTTGAAGCACGAGCCATGATATTTCTAAAGGAAATAAATCAATTAATGAAGGAAAGGACTGATGGTTGAATAATCAACCACCCCCATGAATGGAAACATGATTTTTCATTCCAAAGTACCACAAAGACTTCCAAACCCGAGATTCCTTCTGATAGAAGGAACATGATAGATTAGAAAACCTTCCAAAAGAAGGAAGGTAAGATACATACACGGGGACGGAAAGAGGGGAGACATGAGACGAGAGCACAAGATCATAAAGGATATGTGCGAACCAAAAGTAAGTGCATAGAACATGACCTGAAGGACCCAAACACAATCTTGATGCTGAGGAAGCATCTGATAAACCTTGCAGGGTCATTGTGACAAAGAGAGTCTCTCTGAGGGATGGCATAAATTCCCTAGTGATATCATGGCTTGGCACGGGGGTGGCCAGAGTGGTAAGAATGAATGCCTCTGAGTCTATGGTTGGGTAGAAAGGCACACAAGCACAGTCAGTTAGTGGGATGCAACCTGTAATAGATAAGTATTCTCATACACTGTGAAATTGAGATGTAACTGTGTAATAAAATTGGATATACTATGAATGACCCATGGATGTGCATGTTTTCTTAATGGTTATACTGTATCTCTTTATTCTTGTTTAAATTGTGTATTTAAGCAAGTATGGAATTGTCTGATTGTACATGTATATGCTCGATCCCTATGGTTTCTTAAGTTAAAATCTCTGGACTGTGAGTCTGTCGACCTTGGGTACAGTTTTCACGGGTGCACGTCGACACTCCTAGTCTCCCTGAGTCTCCCAGAGGATGGAGTTTGTTAATCTCAAGAGAGGTATTGCAGATATGTATGAAGTATCTATAGGGTGGGCAGAGACTTAGAACTCCTTAATTTCTAGACTTGATGAAGGAGCACAAGGGGTGTACAAAAGACCCTTCTAAGTATTAAGTTCAGGAGAAAGAGCACAAATCTCTTAAGCTTTTCAGGGCTAACAAAGCTCAAGAAGAGTACCGAGTTTGAAGTATCGAAAGGGAAGGTTCCTTTATTTGGAAGAAAAATGGATGAGATCTGTCTAGAAAGAGCCACAGTCTTCTATGACCATTGGATATAGGAAAGAGCATGGGAGTTAACCCTTTGAGTCCTTCGGACTTCGTGAGTGTAGAGAATTGAGCGAGTTCCTCGTAAGGGAGGTAAAACCCCCAAAGTCCCGAAGTTAACTCTGGGCCTTAGATCTGAGGATGCCTGGGAACCATTCTAATTGTCAGATCTATGAGGTAGTTAGCCTANTTCGGGGGAATGGAGGCTTAGTAATGCCAAAACTCCCAAAGAGAAAAGTAGCAAAGTAACATGGACCGTGGATCTATGAATCCTTCGAGACACCTCTCGACTGATCGATCGAGGGAATATGAGTATCACGTCAAGAGTACGTGGGCATACACGTGTTGAGTGACAGTAAGGCCACACATGTAGCAACAGTGAGACACTAAGGGAGGTTATGAACCCTTGATCTATGGGTCTACACAAAATAACTAGGACCGTTAGATATAGATCTTGGTCAGCCTAGTGTTGAGCAATTTCAGGAGAAAAGAGGAGCCTACATCGTGAAATTCCTGAAGAGCTGAAGAACTGAAGTAGATCTAATTCATCCAAGCCAAAGAGACAAGTGTCATCGGATCCTCCACTCCGGAGAGAATTCACTCTGGGATGATCGAAGTATGAAGGCACAAGGATTTATGAAGGTCAGAGTCCTGAAGTGATCCCAGTTGTCCTTTGGAAGGGATGCATGGCAGAAGATATTCCATTTCGGAGGAAGTCACTACAGGAGAAAAGGGGACATGTTGGATAATAACTCCCAAAAGGTCGAAGAGTCGGAGTTCATCTGAGTTGTTCGATAGTTGAGGACAAGTGTCAGCAAATCTCCCACTTTGGAATATATCCACTTCAGAAGAAAGTGGGGTCACGCGAGTCAAGGAACTCCCAAAGCCCAAATAGCCGAAGTGATTCATATCCATCAATCTGCAAGAGACACACTTTAATATATCACGTAATTCAGAAGTGAGGAGAAAGAAATGCAGAGCAGAGGGTCGCCCGAAGGGGATCCCCACTGTCAAACTAGAAGGATGCGTGGCACATGATCCTTGACTCCGAAAGAAATTACTTTGGGAGAATAGTGTTGGAACACTCAGAACTCCTGAATGCCAAAGTCCCAAAATGAACCTGAGTCATTGATTTAAAACAGATGCATGGTGCTCGATATGGAACTTTGGGTATGGATTACCTTGGGAGAAAAGGTTGTGTGCACGTATGGGACTCTCGAACACCAAAGTTTTGAAGTAAATCAGAGCCATCAATACTCTAAGGACGTGTGGTGTCATATGGTGCACTTCGGAGGTTTAGCAATCCAAATGATTGCAATCATGAGTACCTTGGAACTCCCGAAGCACAGAGTTCTAGAGTAAATCAGAGCCATTGATACTCTCAGGATGGGTGGCGTCAGATGGTTCACTTTGGAGGATTAGTACTCCATAGGTTTTGCAAGGAGGTGCTTCAAATTTTGCCGAAGCCCAGAGGCCTGAAGTCATTGAGGGTCCTTGATCTTGAGGGAGAGTAGAGACCATTTATCCCTTCGCACCAGTTCAAAACTTTTCCACTTCGGAGTTCGGAGGAATTGGTGTGTGATGAATCCAAAACTCTCGAAGCTTAAAGTTATAAAGCATCGGAATTAGCGCCTATGAACTTGTCATTCGTTCATAGCCCATGGTAATATGTGATGGTCGCCGAAGAAAAAGGGACTAGGCCATGGATGGGGGATTTGATTATTTAAGGAGACCGGAATTTTTTTATGCCCCTTAGTGGGTGTGTTAAAAATTGGTATTAGAGCGAGGTTACAACACTTGGCCTACTTGGGCTCATGCACGAGTCACATAAAGAGGAAAAGTGAGATGGGTAAAACCCTGTGAATGTTGAGGCAAGAAGGTTTTCTTGCTAGAGGTTGTAACATAAAAAGGAAAGTGACCCTGGTGGGTTATTTCCATGAGAGAAGGAAACATCAATATGAGATATGACTATGAGATTAGTCTTGTAAGTGACTAAAATCTGAAACTAAACGAAAAATGATGATGAAATTAAACTATAAAAGTGAATGTGTGAGGTAAAAAGGTGCAAGAGATGCACCTACATATACACGAATGTGTATACATGATCATAAGGATGATTGGAAGATCCTTGGGAAAAGGATATAGAATCCTGATATGTCCATGTGTGTGAATGACATGGAAAAGGTGCAAACAATAAGCTAGAATGATGAATACTCAGTTGTATTTAATTATTCTTGAGTGCATGGGTTTAATGCATTGTGGAGCTTCTTAATATGAAACCTGATATTAATACCAGTTAGGTATGAATGATATTAAACATGCAAGTGATGCACATGTATGATGTAAGAGTATGGTTATACGCATGATATGGTTTCCCTGATGAGTGAAATATAAAGCAAGAATTTCTCTTGTCTAGATTAAATGAATACTATGGATGCATGGCTAACTCCATTTTCAAGAGTCATGAAAGTTCTGTTCCAAATAATAGCTTGAGGGGAATGTATTCCATTTCCTTAGGGAATACTAATATAATTAGATAAAAAGGGTAAATGAGAAAAGATGATCTATTTTCATGATAAGAGGCAAATGATTATGCCTTTGATGATCACATGAGAAGGATTGTGAACAATCCTAAGTTGACTGATCTCAAAAGGTAAATATGTATGTGGGATGTGAAACATACCTATGACAACTACATGTAGGCTTAGGATTATGAATATCGTTAAGTACATCATGGGTGTAAGTTAACAAAACTAGAATATGTATGGATACATAATTTGGGTACATGACAAATATGCATGTTTATATTAATTATGGAATATTTGGTAAACAACTAAAGCTAACTCAAGGTTGAGTCCATCACAAATAGTGATGGA
>JASDQU010714645.1:0-10577 GCA_032191745.1 Picea mariana
TCTGAGAGTACCAGGAGATGCGCTGGGCTAGGGCGCACTGATCTATCTGGAGATTAGGTCAATCTCATCACTTAAGGTGCCTCGACAAGAGGTTTAGGGTTTCTGCAACTGCTTTTGCTAGTAACCCTAGTTGTAGTGCGTTTGGAAGCTGCTCCTGCTAGTAACCCTAGCGGCAGTTCCTCATCGAGCTCAATATCTAGCAGTTATGTTTCCTTCCAGCGTTTTAGGCTAACTAAAGGGGTGGTGGGCCCATAACCTGTTAGAATATAGAAGATGGTGTGCTCGTTTTACCATTGATGATACCTTCGTCGCCCAACCATAGGCCGAAGCCTCCCTCCAAGCACCTTAACCTTGACTGAGAATTCCTCCGGAAGCAAACCCTAGGCTAGATAACCAAACAAAGGGTAGCGCACCTCTCTCCAAGGATAGTGCAACACAAAAGACTGATCAGATAGTCCCAAACCCTAGCCAAGAGATATTCAAGCCAATACTGAAAACTTGTTGCTGCTACAGCTACACCAACATCTCTCCTCCAAAACTGCGCACAAGACTGCAATTGCAGTGCGCACCAAACTGGGAACTACAATTGTGAGATGCTACAAATGAGAAATGGCGCCCTGTATTTTTAGTGGTTCTGCCAGTTTTGTTGGAAAACGACTTCTCCTTCTGGATAAGTGTCTGTTCAGTATATTATTATTATTTCTGGCTGACTTCTTCTCTTGGAGGCTAATAATCTAATATAAATTATCTTCTTGAGCCGACAAGGCTTCTAGGGTTATTTAGCCAACTCATTAGGGTTTCCTTTGCTTCCCAGAGTCTTCTATTCTCATCAGGTTCACACGTGGAGGTAAATGCCTCCCGCAGCTACCATAATATCAACAATACCAGACAACGGTTGCAACCTATTTTTGTTCTCGCAACAATTTCAATTAAAAATCAACTCCATACCTTCAATTTCAACAATACATCTAGTTCTAGATCATGTACCAAGTACTAACAAGAAGAAGCCATCAGATCAACCTTTCTAGAGATCCAACATGTACATTTCCAGCAGCTTATGATTATCAATTCATACATAAATCAGTATAGGTAAAGTGAGGTAAATATGTTTATCATTTTGATTTGTTTTATTAAACATGGGGAGACTTAGGAAGAACAACTTGATATTTGTTTTCTCAAATCCTTTTTCCTTCACGTTTCCTCGTTTAAGTCCTATTTTCATATAGGTAACCCACGTACAAGCATAATTTCTATCTAATCATTTTCCCTACACATTATTATCATATAAAACTATCACCTCATCCTTCATTAACCATGTGATTAAGAGATATCCAAAGATATCCTTTATACTTAGATATGAATATCATTCAACAAGAATCCAATCAAGCAAGTACAAGGCTTAGATGATATGAATGTTATTACTTCTTTGCAACCAAAAATAGTGCCTTTGACATATATTCCTTTGCAAAAGTAGACCATCAAACTTTGAACTACAACAATTGGAGCTATTGAACAAGTATATAAAGACATTTTTGGGATCACAAATATTGCTTCAAAAATTTTGGCAGCTCATATATGCATAGCTCAAACATATGGTTGCATAGGGACACGCAAATACTCAGTTGTGGGGGAGAGGATAGAAGGTATTGGATCTCCATTTTGAAAAAAAAATTACATTGCTAATCATCCTACTTTAACTATCTAATCTAGCATTTATTTCCTTTATCATTACCTCTCTTGTTACATATTCATGGTATTAACTCTTCAGAACAATCCAAGGTGTTAAGTTGTTCGTCTTTTTAATTTCCCTATTTTTGGTAATCAAATTAGATTGAAAACTTGTTTATATATTGCTTATTATTCCTGTAGCTTACATTTTTGCAATAGCTTTTTTGTTCTGTAGCATATTTTCTGTTTCGAAGAGAGGTCCAAGTTTCAAGGTTCCAGCAGACAAATAGACTTTCAAGCATTTAAGTGTTCCAATTTTTTTATTTTCAGCAAACAGAGTTCTTTTTTAGATAAGATTGCAGAAAATCAGTGTTTGCAGCATTCAGTCAAATAGATTTTTCTTTTCCATATTTAAAAGTTTGGATATTTTAAAAAAATATTACAGATTTTCAGAGTTACACTATGGTATTTTCATAAATAATTTTTGCAGCAATTTTCCAGAATGATCAAGTTTTAACTTTTGTTCAGTATTTCAGAGTTTCATCTCTGCAACATTCTAGATTTCCTTCAGATCAGACATTTGCAGACGATTTCAATTTAAAATCAAATTTTATTGATCAAAGGGATCTACATAGCAAGTTGATTTATGTAGTTTGTAGACTTTTCTGTAGTTGCAGTGATGTTTAGTATCTACCAGAAGTCTCAAGTATCTACTCTTCAAACTGTTAGATATTAACTTGCTTTTCAATCTAGCATGCAACACAATATTAGTACAATTATGAATTTCATGCATTTTCGACATGAAATTTATCAAAATTCTTCATTTCTTCATCAACATCAACCATCTTCAGACCTTCATCAGCCATCAACAATTTCAGATCTTCATCAATAGTTCCAAAATTTTCCAGCATCAGTAGTGGTAGCAATAAAATGTACAGAGTCAGTTTTAGATCCTACTCATATTCTTATAGAAAAGAAGAAAAACTTTAGATCATAGCTTACTTTTACATATGAAGATCTCCAAATCAAGATAGTACCTGCAATTTTTTTTAGATTTTCAATGATTACAAAGTTTTTCGGTAGCTACTGGAATTCCTCTGTAAAGTGTTGTAGCAACCAGATTTCCTATAGCAAACTATTTTCAGGGACAATCTTTGCATGTCATTTGCAAGTAGATGAGGTTGAATTAAGGAATTTGGAGACATGGATTTCGAGGAGAATATAATAATTTGAGAAAGATGTGAATGAAATTTTCAGAAAATGCATGATAAGGGATGCACATGCGTGTTTTCAAAGACGTTCTAATAACAATTACCAAAATTTCTGTAATAGTCATAATAATTTAAATTATGTAGCGGATTCGTAGTTTTATATGGTTGTGTGCATCCCAGGACTAGATCATGACTTGGAGATGGTGTTATGTACCAAATACTTAAAATATAATACATAATATAAGTACACACCATGTACAAAAATGTGAGCATGGAGCACAACCCCAATATAGATAACAGAGATGAGTTATACAAGAACTCCTTAAAGAATAAGAGAACCTCCTCCAAATAACCAAATACATTCATACATCGCAATTCACATGTCTACAATAATGAATACATGATCTCTATATATACATATTCACACCTACACATGAGGCCCCTTTACTATTAGGTTGGCCATATTACATATATATTTACACATTACATGTACATTTAGCCCCATATATGCCCCCCCTTGGGGTCATATCATATACATTTAACCCTATAAACTTCCCCTTTAGGTCATAACATAGTACCCTCTTTCAAAAAACTTTGTCCTCGAAGATTTCCAATTAAAGGCTTCACATGTGATGAAACCAAGTAATATGATTTTCTTATGTTTTTGCTTTCTTCTTTCCATTGATGATGATCCATCCATCCAAAATCATTTTTTTCGGGCGTAATCATTGGTAGCTAGTTGTTGCATAATTTTATTTCCTTTGATTCCATGTATTGTTGTTGAAGTTTCTCCAATTTGTAGCAAATGTTGGTCTATGATAATATCTTCTTGAGTAATGGTTTTGTGATGCCATATTCCATGAATATTGATGAGTATTCCATCTTCTTCCTTGATAATAATGATATTGATCTTCTTGTCTTCCTTGAAATATTTCCTGATAATGAGGGTATCGATATGGATTCACATTTGATGGGTTTTCTTCATTCTGCACACCCATGTCATATATCTTCTTTTCATAGACAATGGAATCATCTATCCTCTTTGTTTGGTCTTTGATTACTCTAACCTTAGAGATAATACCATCATATTCGGCATGTACATCCTCTAGATGAAGTTCAACTTCTTCAAGTATCTTCTTGTGACCTTTTTGAATCTTGTTTTCTTTCTCCTTTTGAAACTACAATGTGACCCAATCTATCAAATTTTGATGTCATTCTTCAATTCTTGATTGCATTTATAATTTTACCTCATCAGTATTTAACGATTCCTCAACCTTCTTGCAAATTTCCCCTTCAAGTCTTTTAGTATATTTTTCATCCAAGATCCTCATTTTTTCTTGATTTTAATAATTCTTCTTTTCTTCTTTCAATCTTTTAACCTCATCCAGTAGCTTTTATTATGGTTTTGTAATCTACATACTTCTTCATCTTTCTTTTTTAATTCTCTTCTGACTCATCATTTTCCAACATTCCTTTGCTAATCTTTTCTTGCTTTAATTTTTTAACTTCCTTAATGAGTGTTTCATTAAGGTCTTGTATATCAAATAGATCATCACCCTTCTTTTTTATCTCTTCTTTTGCTTATTTTAACTCATTTTGAATTCTATACATTGCCTCCATTTTGTATCCCTAATACATTTATCTGATTTTTTTTTTCAAATTCTTCTGATGTGTTGTTCCATCTAGTATCTTTATCAATACTCACCACCACTTCCAAGCATCACCAAAAATAATCCTTTTTCCTCTGAAGGATCCATACCATATTCTTTTACCAACCTCAACCGTTCCATAGGATTGATTTCATCTTCATCTTCATCTCCTGTAAATTTAGGTATTGACATTGATTCTTAAGTGAGGTCTAAACACAATCCTCAACTCCCAACCTCAGTATATTAAGGATAATGACCTCAAATAGTTATAATCCTTGTTCTAATATAATATTCTATGTTTTCTCTTTCCAATGGATTTTGAATCAGTTCAATCAGACATCCCAATCAAAAGTTATGATAGTTTTAAATGAACATACCTTTGAAACCCTTGTTTGGAGTTTGTCCTTCTGACCGACCTTCCTTATAATGTATTTCTGAAATTTCAACCCATGTGAATCTAAGGTTCTGGCTTGTAGTACTCTGAAATGTTTTCTTTGCAATGCCATAGGTCTGACCAAAATTGGATGTGCCAAGTGAAAGTTAGAGTAACTTTCCTAAACCTTATTGATTTTTTTCCTTTCCGGGAGAGAAAACTTGTACAAAATGCCACATTTCCAATATGTAATAACAGATTCTAAAATTCATACCAGAAAAACTACGAACTGTCATCTTTCAAATGCAATAGGTCTCACCAAATATGGATCCTCGCTGAAGAATACATGATGTTTTTACCCAGAACACTTGTTTGAGACTAGTTATAGGACTAGTAATAAAGCCTATCTTCCATGGGGTATATCTATGAAATTTTAACTGCCCAAAACCTAAATTTTTTACCACAAGTACCTATTTATGTATTATAAATAACCTCCAATTTTTGCTATTTGAAGTGGTCCCCAAAAAAATTTGTAGCGAAAATTCCAAGATGACTTTCTTGAAGAAGCAAAACCCTAGGATCGATGCTTTGATCTCAAATGTTATGTATCAAATGCTTGAAATATCATACATAATAGAAGTACAGACCATGTATATAAATGTGAGCATGGAGCACGACTCCAATATAGATAACAAAGATGAGTAATACAATAACTCATTAAATAATAGGAGAACCTCCTCCAAATAACCAAATACATTCATACATCACAATTCACCTGTCTACAATAATGAATACATAATCTCTATATATACCTATTTGCACCTACACATGAGGCCCCTTTACTATGAGAATATAATAATTTGAGTAAGACACAGACACAATTTTCAGAAAATGCACAATAACGGATGCACAGGCATGGTTTCAAAAACGTTCTAATAATAATTACCATAAATTCTGTAACATTCACAACTATTTAAATTTTGTAGTAGATTCATAGTTTTATATGGTTGCGTACATATCAGGACTAGATCGTGACATGGAGGTGGTTTCAAATCATGAACATATTGTCATCCACCTATCAGCCAAAATTTCCAGCATTTTCAAAATTAGCAAAAGTTTCCAAGCATGAATAAAAGATCAAAGTTTTTATTAGCATTTGTTGTAGCAACAGTTTACAACAACTTGCTCATTCTCATAAATTCCTATGTTCTTTTGGCTCATACACATCAATTTTAGACCTCTGGCAGCAAGCATTAAGTTCTCAGTAGTCCAAAAGCCTTCTCTAGTTTCAAATGTAGATAGATTCCACTTCATACAGGTTTGATCAATTTCAAAAAAAGTCTAGGCATTTACATCAAATCTCTCTTCAACAACAACATTTAGATTTGTGGGTATGATTACTTGTCCAGTGGTATTCAAAACTCTAATTCTCTTGCAAATGGCTTAGATTCAAAGTTCATATCTGTAAGTATCAACAACTAAGGTAACTCGAGCTAGGAGTGTTTTAATCCTTCTAAATTATTAGAGATACGAAAATTCATTATAACACAACTACTCTAAAGCTTGTTACTTCATACCCTATGTTCATATCCTATCTTTATTTCCTACCCTATTTTTCTTATCATTCACCGTCATATTATATCTTTTCTATTATAAGCTTATTCCTACCCATTAACACTCCCATATAGTTTCTTCGTTACCCATTAAATTGTGATTCATCCCTTCATACATTTAGCACGATTGATGTAATAATTCTCCTTTGATTTGATTTCTAACACTCATTTCGAATCACTGTAAAGGATTTGAAATGAGTTCCATAAGTCACCATGTTCAAAACCATTCATATTTTCAAACCATAACATTGTATCCCTCATTTTAAATCCATCCAACTGATAATTGTGAAGTATTAAGACAATGAATCCATATCTCTGCTCACAAACTCTTGTAGACTATGTTGAAATAAGAATGATTGACCGGAACTTAATTCGTGTTCCTCAATAGAGTTTGACTAAGCAAACATTCATTGATTTAGAGCTTGACCAAGGAGACACAAGAGATACATCAGATGTTCTTAAATTTTCCAAGGTGAGGACAAAATCCTCAGATCCTAAGGATTCTATACCCTCGAATCCAGATAATATTGAATCTATCCAACAAGTTGAATATGATCCAGCTACATTCAAAATTCATGATGATTGTATGCCACAAGACACATCCATTAAGAAAGCAACATCCCCTATCTTTGTTGTTCACTCTGCATGTGCTAAGTTGAAAAAAAAAAGAATAGGAAAATCAAAAGATTTAAGGAGGAAATTTATGAGTATGTTATTTTGGATAGACATGTGAAGACAAAAAGTGAACGGTTGAAGGCGCATAGTCATAAACTCCAACACAAGAATGAAAAATTGATCTCCCAGAACAAGTAATTATACAAGTTGGAAAAGAAATGGTGTAAGGAAGCGAAGAAGTACATTGTTTATAACGGGTCTTTGAAGAAAAGACTAAGAGAGACAAGAGGCAAAGTAGGAGGAAACTTTAGCATTTTGATCAATGATGGTCGACTTTGCTAGATCGAAGTCTTTTAATTTTTGATTCAGTTTTTGAGGAGCTATCAAGAGATCTATTTGCACGAGGACATGCAAACAAACAGGCATGGGGGAGATGTTGGCCCTCAATTTTGATATCTTTTGCACTATCAATTGGCCCTCTTTTGACCATTTTTACCCTACTCATATACTTGATTATTACTCTTATTTTTCACATTTTCTTATACTTATGAAGCTAAGCACCTTAACAAGCTCAAAGAGGATAATGTTGTGCATTTTATAATTTATTTTGTTTTTGGTAAGTTAGGAAGGGTTTAAACTAATCTTGCTAATGACGTATATTCTTAGTTTAGTTTTTGTCACCGCAATCATTGGTTAGCGTACTTGCGGATCTCCAACTAGAATTCTGCCACGTGAGTATTTTATATAGGTGTTCTAAGATGGATTTATGTTGTTCAGTTTACACCCAAGTCACACATGTGAGCCTCTAGGTCGTGGTCAAAGATCTAGTCGAATTTAGCAACAGTTTCCAGGAAGTGCTCTTCAAACGTGACTTATGGAATGTTCAAGGTGAATGTCGAAAATCGGGGACATGGGTTTCGTGCAAAACAAGCCCATTTTGGTGACACATGAGTGGATTTCTTAAAAACTGAAATATCTTAGCGATATGGATGATTCTCTAAAATATATTTTCCCAAATCTGTCGTTGCGACTGGTTTCAGGATCTATGGGTTGTGGATCTCTAAGATCTTACTTCTAATGTATAAATATCGTTTATGAGAACCTTCAAAGAGAGACATGTGATGATATCAAACTGTTGTAATTTCATATTGATGCTCTAGAGTTGATATAAAGAGGTTCTGATTACTGTTCCATTATATGAGTCATGTGCTTTAAGTTTTTAAGTTCAGTTTTATAAGTTCTTTTCCAGCAATGTTCCCTGAGCTAGGAGGGCCCCCTAAGGGAGAAGTGCATTGCTAAATTTATTGTTGGTATTGCTTTCATTATTTAGTTGTGTGGATTTCATTTGTTGTTATTTCATTTTATGCAAGTTATTTATTTATGTTTGCAACACAGGAAGACTAACATACAACAATCATTAATTGAATAAAAGATTATTATTTCATTCACAGGAACTCTCATTAATTCAATGACTGAAAGACTATGATTGTTTTATAATTTATAATATAGTAGTGATGGTCTCAAGTGATTGGAATCATACTTGTAAATTTATTAGATATGTTCCTTATCATTTACAATTACTCTGGTTTTTTTATGTAGTTGAACATAAATTGTTTTTTTGCAAGTAAGTAGTAGATAGTTTTCCTTTTCATAAGTAATCGTTTAAGGATAGATTATAAGCTGAGGTATGCATATATTTTAAATGCAATTCGTTAGTTTACGAACCTCGGGTTGATGATTTAATGTAGTAGATTTCACCTAATTGAACTGACTGACAAACCCCTCTCATGAGACATCAAACAATTGCAATCCTCTTTTACTCATACTACATTTTCTCATGTTTATAGGGAAAAGAACAAGGAAGATGATAGGCTATCCAAGAACAACCTTAAACTACATGAAGGAAATTGGGAGATATAGGAGTCCCAACATGTAGACATTTATACTTATCTTCATGGATTCTCACTTTAGATTCTTGTTTGTTGCAAAGATAAAATTCTGAAAGACTCTTTTTGCAGTTATAACTTTAAAAACAATTGGCATGCTTCAAGAATAAAGGTTGGAGAAGTCTTGTTTTTCATCTGAATATAAGTGTTAATACCTTTCTAGTTATGGTTTCCAAAAGGAAAGCATGGGACCCCCATTGATGCAATGATGTAAAAACCTTTTTGAAATATTGGTTGATTGTTGTTTCACTCAGCCATCTTTGGTTTGCTCTTAGACCTCTTGGTCCTTCAGTTTTGACCCCATCGAGATGCTAGAAATACCCTTAGAGGTATTATGCTCATGTAATTTTGTTAATATCTAACAAAATTACTCGATTTTTTTCCATGAAAAAATACACACACGCAAAAATACCCTTAGAGTTATCATGCTCATGTAATTTTGTTAATCTCTAATAAAATTACTTGATTTTTTCCGTGAAATAAACACAAACACACACACAAGGCTATAAAATAAAAATAGGTAATGTATGCAATGTCTACAAGCATAGCTTAAAAATCAAAAGACTATTTGTATTGGTTTAAGTCAAAATACCCATAAATTAGATGTCGAAAACAAAAAATCATGCATTGTCTTAAGTCAAAATACCCACAAAGTAGATGCTAAAAACAAAAATCACATGTTGGCTTAAGGAAAAACATCCATAATCATAATGTCACACATTGTAAGAAACCATAGACATGAAATCATAAAGACAAAGGGCATAAGCTTGATCATAAAGCACTAAGACACCTATGCTAGTTGTTGGGGGAGGTTGGTCATGGTCTTTAAAGAAGGGCCCCATCCAATGATCGGAGGATTGGGATCAACAAGTTGTACATGCTCCCATCCATTTCCAGTAAGCTATAGGGACTTGGGACCCTTAGAGGTTTCCAAAGCTAGAATCAAAAAGTGCTTACCATTATGTGGTGGTATTGAGGGGCCAACTCCTCCCATGCTTGTGATGCTTTCAACCTTGTTTGCTATCTAGGTGGCTCTCTACTTATAGTATAAAGTCTTGCACCTAATTACTTTGAAAGACATTAGAGGTGCTCAATCTCGACTCTGAACTCCCAATCGTGAATGATGGTATGAAAGTACACACTAACACCTATTAGAGTGCCATCATACCATGAAAATACTGACTTGAGGCATCAGAATTAGAAGAAGCATCATTGTAGCTCTTCCATACCCAATACAATATTTCAACCCTAACAAGCATCCATACTAAGTGAAACTCAATATCCCAAGGAAGTCGGTCACCTAACAAGGTAGCCTCCAACTGAGGGAGACACATAGATATTGTTGACACACAGACTTGACCCATGCATGGGTAGGCTTGGCTAGAGGGAAAAATCGTAAAATATGCTTAAGGGTCTCAACCCAGCCACGTTGTGGATAACGTAGGTTTTGTACTCGCAAGTATGACAATTTCTTATCTATAAGGAGTACTCTCATAATTAGC
>JASDQU010714645.1:11228-22519 GCA_032191745.1 Picea mariana
CCTTTATTTATACAAGTCTAGCACGTGTGAAGTGTCTCTTCATTGGCAGGGCCGACTTCTCAAACTGGGTGGGTAAACCCACCTTTATTATATTTCTAGGTCTGTTTAATATTTGATGGGGTCGACTTCTTATTCTGCCTATTACAATTGTCTTTTGACCAATCCATAAAAGGACATTGGTCCTATTACAATAACCGACATGATCAATCCACAATGGGGATTGATCCTATGAATAATATATCAATAATAATAAGAATACTCTTTGCAGTTACAATATTTCAACACTCACCACCAAGAATGAGGTGTTGGTGGGTCAAGCTTAAGCATGAACTCAATGGGGATGAGGTCTTGGGTACATTCTAGAATTAACATATCCATGTTGGTTAAGTTGAATTTTCACTTGAGCTCACCGCAAGAGAGCCAATTTTGTGACAAATTGTCAAAAATATCATTGGCCACATGGATACCCCTTCTAAACAATGTTAAGTCCAAGAACCAAGAAGTTTTGGCTAGAGGATTGCCTTCAAATTTAACAATCACCAAAGGTAGTGGTTGTTGAAGGATAGGCTTGTCTGGAGGGAAAGCTCCTTCCAGGGGAGATAAGGCTTAATAGCCTCCCAAGCCTTCATATACTCTACAAAACAAAAGTGCCATAAACTTTAACATGAGAAGGAGTGAGCAAAATGGTTTGAGATGAGACTCATTACCTAGTGTGTTTCCCAGGCAAAAGGCCATGTTTGATTCAATGTTGAAGAAAGACCCTCCATGCCTCTTTCCCATCAATAGTCTGAATCACCCATTTAGCACATAGGTTTTAAGCTTGTAAGTGGCTTTTGATGATACCTAGGGCTCCAAACTTGCCTTGGGTTCATCAAAGTTCCCAATTGATTATGTGAAAGCCTTACTTTTCTTTGTCTTGGACATTAAAAAGACTTTGAGAGATTTCTCCAATTTTAAATAGGTCACGTTAGATGGCACCCAACAAAAGGAATAGTAGACATGGGTAGTAGCCAACGCTTTAGTGTAGACATGGAATTTCTCTGTTATGGATAAGGGCTCATTAACCCACTTGTCAGACTTTTTCTCCACCCTTTGAATAACAACCTCCTAGAGGTCTCAAAGTGAGGTATGAAAGAAAATAGGTATGCCCATAAACTTGAAGACTTGGATTGATTGAATCCATGACGAATTTTGAGAGGTCAATGAGTTAGCGATAAGTCACCGCCTCTCCCTATAGCATTGCATCTTGGCCCATTGAATGTTAAATACCGAGGCCACATAAAATATGTCAAAACACTCCATAGTATGAACCCGAGAGGTTTGGTCCTTTGGGATCATTATAAGGAAGGAATAATCGGTGAAGTTCCCATTGACTAACTTCCTCGCTTCTGGTTTTGAGAGAATGATCCCCATGAATTAAGGAAATATTGACTCTAGAGCACAGTAGATAGAAAATAGCTTTTGCAACTAAGACATATAACATTGGTGCCAAAGGAAAAACTTGTTGGAATCACTAAAAGAGCCCTACTCGCTCATATTTGCTTCTATTGATGGACAAACAAACCAACACATATGTAAACAAGTTTCAATGCAATTAATGAAGTTGGGGCAAAATTCCCGAGTTTTGAGCATTGCAAGAATGAAAAAAAATTGCAGTCAATCTTGATGAACTAGGCATCGAGGCTAGAAGACCAAGCACATTCCACCCCCCACCCCCAAATTGTTATGAAATTATCTAGTATATACCATCCACATATAAAACTTCTCTCCTAGGTGAATGATATTAGGAAGAATATGCTTAATGCACAAAGTTCGTGCCTTGGCCATAATTTTATAGGATGTATTAAGTAGAGTGACGGGTCACTAACTAGAAATTAACATTAGGTCCATTTCCTTAAGGAGCAATTTGCATAAGTAGATTTATGATTGCTTTCGATCCGACAAGGGAGATAATGCAACTTATAGCTGAATTAGTCGAATGATTGGCTGAGAAAATAAACAGAAAACTAATAATGAAATGAAAATACAAATAGAGAAATCGAGTTGCAGAAGAAGAGATTTGAATTTTCTATATTAAGTGCAACATAAATAGAGATTACAAAATGATCAATGTTGACCATGTCAATAGAGCAAGAGAAGAAAATCTCTAACAATGTCAACGGATAATTAGATATTTATTTTAATATTATTAGTATTTTCTACTAAATAACTACTCCCAACATTGTATTATTTGGTTCACTAAGTCCACCTTTCTCTCCATGGCACCCTTGTTCACATTAGTTTCTCCATGTTTAGATGAATGTTTTCCCACTTTCCACTACATATGTGGGAATTTGTTGGTCATAGTATTTGTTGTTATACATTTAGGTTGCATGGGGAGTTGTCCATTTCAGCATACCAAGTAGCTAGTGGAGGTCTTGGTATGAGTGACACTGTAATGAATGTTCAAGAGCATGTTTTCCTCCAATGGTGTTTGGAAAACTAGGATGTTGTGCTACAAATGCATGACCTGCATATCTTCCCCTCAGTGGGATGGCTCATATAACTTTCGTTATTTTACACTAATAACATTATGTACACCCAATTTTGCATGTAATTCTAGCTTGTAGGCATTATCCCGAATTTGTTGTACAATCTTGTATGGTCCACACCAATTTGGCTTTAACTTAGGATGTTGTTTCCCTTTAAATCATTACTTCTATAGATGTAGCTACATTTTGTCACCTACTTGAAAGGGACATGGAATTCTATGGTGTTCTTGCAACATCTTTGTGTGTACCTAAGAGCCTTATACAATTGTTTCCCTTGTCCATGGATGGTTAACATCCAATACAAAAAACAAGTATTTGATCTTGGTCCTTCTACTGGTGTGAAGACATTGTTGGAGGTGAGGGTATTAGTAATTCATAGGGCGCTAGTGACTAATATCTATAACAAGCTTCGAAGGGAGAATAATTTGTTATTAAGTGAACCTTGCAATGGTAGCTATGCTACAAAATGTGAATGTATGTGTCCCAATGCTTGTTCTTTTGATATTAAAGTCAAAGGGCATGGACTAGCGTACGATTCATGACCTAAGTCTAGCCATCTGTTTGTGGGTGGAACAACGTGGAGAGTTGTAATTGGTGGTGCAACAAATTCCATAATGCCTTCCAAAAATGACTAAGAAAAAGAGAATATATGTTGAAGACTATTGTACTGAGAATGTCAAAATGGATCCAGACTTGAAAGAAGAATAAATCTATGGCTTCAGCGGAAGAAGTGATTTTTGTGCAAGGAATGAAAAGGGTCATATTCAAAAAATGGCACACCATTACGAAAATGTATTCATGTTTTCAAAAATTCAGGGGAATGCTATTGATGAAGTCCATAGAGATCGATTCCTAAGGAGGAGATGATATGGGAAGTGTCTAACACAAGCCCAACTTGCAATTAGATGGCTTTGCTTGAATGCAAAGAGGGCAACAACGAGTCAAATCCATGATCTATTTTTGCATAGTTGTCCAATAGAAGTAGTGCCACAAGTGCTAAAATGTTTGAGAGTGGTCAAAATGTCTTATGTACACTGAAGAGTGTGCCCCTTGGAGGTATATGAGATGAGCTTTGTTACCGGGCATGCAGAGCTAATCAATCTTGTAGAGCCAACCATCCCAAATAGTGTAGTCTAGAAATGACATTTGGTTGATCTTAGTGAGTTGTTTTAATGCTTGCAACATAGGTCCAAAGAAGGGGCCAACTTCACACATCTATGTCCATCCTTTATATGCAGAAAACTTGACCTCTATAATATTAAGTGTGCGAACTGATCTCGAGTTAAGGAGGTTAGTGACCCTATTGGCAACACCCTTCTTGTATTTAATTACTAAGTGAAATTGTTGTAGTAGGAGTCCGTTCTAAACTGTGTTGATCGTATATCTTGGATTGGGAATTTAAAAAGATTAGTGGGCGATAGTTTGTGTGCAAAATGGTCTCTTCCCCCATTAGATAATGTCTCTATTGCTTGAGAGCTAGCACCAATGCATATAATTCCTTATCATAGGTATTGCAGTTCAATTTGGTTGCAGATAATCCTTCTTAATGATAGGCCATAGGGTGTCTTCTCTATTTAAGAATGCCCCCTATAGCATAATGGGAAGTGTTTGTCTCGATCTCAAAGTGCTATTGAAGATATGACAAGCGGAGGATTGGTTCGAAACATAAGGCTCCCTTTGATTGCTTGAATGACAATGTCGTTGTATCAATTTGATCGAAATTATGAATATTAGATAGCAGAGATAGTGGCTAGGCAATATTGGAGAAGTGTTTTAATGAACTTGTGGTAAAGTTCATACCATCAACGAAGCTTTTAACCATTGTCGAGGAGGTGGTAGTTGACCAATTATCTAGTGCTTGGACCTTTTGGGGGTCAACACAAATACCTATTTTATCAATGAGAAAGCCCAAATATTGGATGAAGGTTTGCCCAAAGAATGCCTTATTCTTTTTCACCCGCAATATGTGTTCCTTGAGTAGTTCTAAATAGTTTGGACATGTTGCATATGGTCTTCCGAAGTGTCGTTGAAGATTGGTCTGTCATCAAGGTATGTAATGACAAAGTGGCCAACGCGTGGGAAAATATATATCACTAATGAGGAACATAAATGTAGCAATGGTGTTGGACAACCCAAAGGGCATGTTGAGCCACTCATAAAGGCCAAATTTAGTTTTATATGCTATTTTCCAACTATCTAAGGTATTCATGTGGATTTGGTGATAACTGAAGGTTAAATCCATCTCGATGAAATATTTGGCTCCATGTAGGTGGTCTTGCAAGTCCTCTATGTGGGCAGTGGATAATGGTTATTGATAGTGGTTTTATTGAGGATGTGGTAAACAATCGCCATGCACCATTAATCTTGCCTATTGTTGGGAATAATGAAGGTGGGTGAGCCACATGGAGAGGTGTTGGGTTGGATGTGGCCTTCCTCGAGTAGTTTCTTAAGTTGGTTCTTGATTTCTTTTGTTTCCATAGGGGACATGTAATAAGCTAATGCATTTGGGAAGGAGGAGTCTGGAATAAGGTCAATAGAGTGTTAGATGGTCTAGGGAGGAGGTAGGTCGTGTGATTATATGGACACATTAGCATACTCATCTAATAACAATTACATACTAGGCAATGGTCATTGCAACATGCTGTCTTCCTTCACTGGGCATACTACACAAAGAGTTAGAATCTTGTCGGTGCTTACATGTTTGGCAATGATGTTTTTGGATAATAGATGGGAGGAAGAAGTGGTAAGAGGATGAGTGATAGAGGTGAACTTGTATTGCTTGGTGTCTTTGGTAAGGACATAAGTATTATATATGCCATTATACTCCACTGCTCGATCACATTGATATGGATGACCCATAATAATCCCTGAACAATTGAGGGGCATGACATCACACTCAATGATGTCAATGGGAGGCTTGTTGGTGAAGGTGACACTACTATGTTTGGTAATGAGTAATATTTGTTTGTCGTCATTAACCTAGCAAAGGTGATAAGGTTTGGGATGCAAAGTGGTGGGTACTTTAAAATAATCGACAAGGGATTGGGAAATTAAGTTCTTTTGTTTATTGTTGTAAAAAATAGCCAAATCCATGCGGGCCTTAATTTGAAAGTTTTGTGTAAAGGGGAGTTTGCAAGACATGAGAACCAAATAGGTGTTTACTAGGGTGGGGTTGTAAATAATGATGATTTCGGTTTTGGTGGACAAGGAAGAGTCTAGTTGTTGGTCTATAAATGGTGCCTTTGTTGCATAAGCACTGTGAAGGGCACAACACTTGTCAGAGGAGTGGGATTGACTTGCAAAAAGTGCATAATTTGCTTAATTGTGAGGGGGCTAGTGATGGGAAATGTGTAGGGAAGCACCCGTGCTTGAAGGCACTGGAGGATTAAGGAGGGTGACCCCAAAAAGGAGAGTTTATGTTTAATTTGCTTTTAGTTGCCAAGGCTCTATGAAAGGCTTGATCTAGGGATTGTGTTTCAAACATTGTAACTTCGAATTTAAGAGGAGGTTAACAAACCATAAAGACATTTCACAATAAGTACATCTTAAGACTCTCGAATCTAAATCTGAAGCCACACCTTTGAGAACACTACAATGAATTACTGACTCATTGTCCAAGATATTGCCAGAGAGGAGCCAATGTGCTAATTGTTGCTCACAATATCTTGGAGGGTTGAAATGTGCCTTCAATGCTTAGCACAATTCCTTCCATGTGGTGATAGTGATAACATGCTCATTCTGTGCCATGATGAGAGTGATAGAGGCTTAATTTATTGCCATCAAGTGAGAGCCATGCCTGTCAATTTTACTCTATCTTAGTGTAATTTATCTTCCTCAATGAGATCTAATTATGTGGAGAAGCAAACTTGCATACTTTAAATCCAAGAATCTAAAGCTTCATAATCCTTAGTGCCATCATAGGTGGGTAAAGTAATTTTAGCATCCAGTTGGAAAGGGTGATAATGCTAAGGGGAAGATTTTTCAAAATCTTCAACATTTATTGGAACACATGTGCCTGACATTGGAAGATGATTTTGATTAGCTATTAGGTTGTGCCAATATAGTTTTAGACTTTGATTATGATGTGCCATTTGTTTGCCAAGAGGTGATATGGTGGAGGTATGTGAGAAACCATAATGTGTTGATCTAGAGAGGAAAACAAGTGACATTGAAAATGTTAAAAAATGATGGAGGTCTAGAAACCATAATGCATCAATCAATAAATGTCACGAGTTGGGGGAGGTCCTAAGACCAGAGTTCACTAGGCTGATAGCTATCCATTGCACTCCCTAGAAACAAATATATGAGATCTAGTGGGGACAACATAGGTCCAACACACTCTCTAGTTTCTAAGATCTAGTGGAGGCAATAAAGGTTCAATGCACTAGCAATGTTGGAGTAGAGCATTGATGCACTTGATCTTTCATCTTATAGGTCATGATCCATGACTCGAAGATAATTTGGTATGACCATGTTCAACAAATTACAAGATTAGATGTAAAACAATAGGAGTGATTTATATAAATAGAGAAAATAAACATAAAAGTAACAATGAAATGCAAATACAATTTAAGAAAGTGAGTTGTAGAAGAAAATATCTACATTTTTTGTATTTCAATGTACACAGAGATTACAAAGTGATTAATGCTTTCCATGTCAAGGCTCAATAGATCAAGAGGATGATCATCTTTGATCATCATGTCAATAGGTAATTAGATCTTTATTTTTAATATTATTAATATCTGCTACTAAATAACTACTCCAAGCACTGTATTTATTGTTTCACTAAGTCCACCTCTCTCTTCAAGGCTTCCTTATCCACATTAAGGGTCATTCCCAAAGGCTTCTTTGTAGACATGTAACAGGGTTGGCCTAAGAAATCCCATGTGGCCTTGTGAAACTCACAAGTGAAACCATTGTGGCCAGGTGCCTAGTCATCAACAATTTCATGAAGCACTGTCGAGAGTTCATTAAGAGAGCTAGGTCACAAGCCCTATGTTGCTCCTTAGATACCAAACACAAGATCAAGTCGAAACAATTTTGTGTGGGGGTTCAACTTTCTTTAGTAAGGTTGTAAGTTTGGAATGCTAGATTGTAGTGGTCCACAAATTCTTTCTCAATATCCTCTTCGCAGGGGGATTGGCCCAAGGTTGTTTTCTCATTGGCCTCCTTGTTGAAAAGAACTTAAAAAAAGGCTTTGGTGGGTTTGTTTCCATTTTCTAGTTAGTGAAATTGTGCTCTAAATTGGGCCCATTTAGTTTGGTGGGTTTCATGCAAACAAAGTAGATGGTGCAATCTAGTTATGTGGGCTTGCTTTTCTTCATCACGAGGGGCCCATTACAATCCTTACATGACTTCCTATAGTTCAATATGGATAAATTTGTTGTGACCTCATCCAATCTCAATAATTGTTCACCCATATCCCCATGAAAAAGTAATAGTCCTAGAAATGGCATATTCCTTCTAGAGAAGCCAGACCGAGTTGCCTCGTGGTCAAGGGATTATATTCCACATAATTTGAATGTAGGATAAACAACCCAGGATTTGCAGGTGGGAGATGTTCATCATGTGCTGAGTCTTTGACAAACACATCACTTGAGCACCCCAGGGGATGGAAAACCATGTATGTTAGTGGTCCAACAATGTGGCAACATTACGACCATGGACAACTTTGCCTCGATTGGACTCAGAATAAAACAAATTCTACTATGATAGAAGGGATTGATCGAGCTATTGTTAGATCCTCTTTAGTTTCTCTCTGAAATTTGTTCAAGTAAACCATATTGTAGATGAGTCTCGTCGATTATTCTGATTAAGGTCATAGAGCTCATGTTGGGCCTCTAATGCAAATCGGGTTCTTTTTTACCAATTGGTAGGGGGGTAGGAAACACCCCTTCTTTGTCTCCTTGACATTCTACTATGTTAAAATCCCCACAAATGAATTGTAGATTTTTAATGAAAAAAATCAACAAATGAAATTTTTGTCATACACTTAGCAACCTAGAGATAATTGTCTTCATAAATTTCATAAATGCCTTAAACCCACATTTAGAAATTACCATAAGCAGAAATACACATTGCTAAGCAAAGTAGCAACGGAAATAACATAGTGGACAACAACCCATAACACTCATAAATTTAGGCAAATGCCAGGGAAAACCCCAATGTGGGGAAACCCAACGAGAGAGAGAGATATATTATTATTCAACTTTGGGAAAATACAAATCAACAACATAAACACATTTCCAGCCAAGGAAAATACCTCACAGCACCAAAACACTCCCACCAAATTCTACCTCGTTTTTTGTGCCAAATTCATACTGATGTACGACCTCTTCTGTACCTCGTTTTCCGTTCCCACATTCAGCTGTACGGACTGTTTCGTACGACCCATAAACAACAAGCAAAAAACTGAAATCCACCTCAAAAACTGTGCCCAAATCTGCCTTGATTTCTGTGCCAAATCCGTATGGACTTTACGCAATTGTACGGATCAGTATAGTACAGCCTCCCACAACAGAAAAATAATTCGGCCAAAAACTCACATAAATTTTTTCTTGGGATTTCTGCCCTCCTTCCTTGGAAAATGTGCCCTCTTTGCTGCTCACTTTCTTCTCTCAAGCATACTTAAAAAATCTCTCTCAAGCATACTCAAAAAATCTCTCTCAATCTCCTCCCGATGTCTTCTCAACATGTCTTGCACACTACCCAATACATTCTTTTATAATATGAAAATAACATTTTCCCTGCAAAGTGTCTTTTCATCTTCCCCAACCCTAAATCCAAAGGCCAAGATTAGATCTTGTTTTTTTCAAGATCAAGGGTCATGATCCATTCCCTCCAAAATGAATCACTTGAAATATTAAAGTGATTTTCACTTTATTACATAAGTGCTTTATGAAAATAAAGTCACTTTAAAATTAGAAGGTACACTTTATTAAAAAGTCACTTTAATAAAAGAACCACTTAAAACAACTTTATAAAAACTATTACAAAGTTAAGTGCCTGGTAGTGTAAACATTAAGGTAACATTCTCATACAAGACAAAACATGCGGAGTACCTCCCGAGCTAAAAAGCTAACACTCCCTCCTAGCGAGGGGTGTACTCGATGCCATCTCCATCATCTGGTCCCATCACACTGTGCTCTGTAGGAGCTCCCTCTAAACCTGGAGCCATCCTCAATACCTGCACAGAACTCAAACTAGAAGATCTTCTCCTGACAACATCCTGGAACCCTGAGCTCACTTCATCTTGAGCATTGGTTCTATCAACCTGGCTAAGTCTCCTGCCAGTGCTCAGAAGAGACTTGTTCTCTTCTCTCGAAATGCAAGACTGAATCCTTGGCGCCACCGCAGTCTCAGAAGCCTCTTGATGCTCCTCATCCGACGTTGAATCATACATTGAAGGTTGTCCTCTCAACATATACAACCTGTCCACCCAGTTACCGATCAGTTGTAGCTCTACCGAGTCCACTCCCTGCCTGTAAATAAATACATGTTCCCTCTTGAACAATACGCAATATCCTACATCCTCCAAGGCTGAGACTGAGAGCAAGTTAACCCTCAAACCTGGAACAAAGAGAACTCCATCAAACTCCAAGAGCCCCCCAAACTCGAGTTGGAATCTAACATTCCCAACTCCATGTACAACTTTCGCCATACCACCTTCATTTACCACTTGTCGGTCAAAACCAATCTCTGTGAAATCTAGGAATACTTGCCAGATTCCCATCATGTGGCTAGAGGCTCCGCTATCCACAATCCATCTGATATCACCTCCAAATCCTTCGCCGCCAACACTGGAAACTAGGGTCACCAAAGAAAATTCCCTATCGATCTTTGAAGCAAAGTCCTCCATGGTTGCTGTAGCAGCTGTCTTAGGCCCTTCTGGTTCCTTCTTCTTCTTCTTCCTCTCAGGACAATGAGAGGCAAGGTGCCCCAACTGGTTACAACAATAGCATCTGACTTTACTCAAGTCCCTTCCAGAACTTCCTTTCTTCTTGCTCTTTGCCGCAAGAGCAACATTCTCATCAACTCTATCTGTCTTCTGTTCACTGCTTTGAGATCTTTCTCGGATCTGCTCCTGAGTGAAATCATCCCATAGTCTGCTCCAATCTGGTAGATGCTCACGTCCCACCACACATTTCACGAAGACTTCCCATTCTTCGGTGAAGCCATTTAAGGCTATTCTCACAAACTTAGAATCTGTAATGACCTCTCCAACAACTGCCCGCTCATCTTTTACTTGAGCCACCCGGGTAAGATAAGAAGAGACACTCTCCTCCTTCCCCATCTTGGTATCATGCAACTTGGCCTTCAAGGCCATCTTCCGGTTCTTGTTCTTCGCCTCAAACAAGTTTTTAAGTGCATCCCACATCTCCTTGGCAGTCTTTTTCTTAGCCAAGTGTGGGATAAGGTGATCCTTCACCCCATCTAGAATAATTCTCTGCGCTTTGGCTTCTCGTGCAAGTCCAAAGCAACTTGATCTGCTGCGGGAGCTGCCACAACACAGTTGACATAGTTATAAATTTTGTTATCCTTGAGAACGACTAACAATCATACCTTCCACTGCAAGTAGTTGGAAATGTCATCCAACCGATCCTCATATCTAATACTTGCAGCCATATTCCCTGTCACAACTCAAGGAAAACAATCACACACTTTTGCCCAAAAATCACACTGCCCACTATCAGAGACAAAGCTCTGATACCATGTAGATTTTTAATGACAAAAATTAGCAAATGAAATTTCTGTCATACA
>JASDQU010714645.1:22680-34539 GCA_032191745.1 Picea mariana
ACCTTCCTCATGGTTAGGAACTTAGGATAAAACATGAAATGCTCATGCCTTTTTGGAATAATATTAAAATATTATTCCCAAGGCTGAAGCCCCCTAGGCTTAACACTTAGCCCCTTTTCCCACCTTCCATCCCCTAATCCCTTGCCTTCTCTGTGGAAGCTCAGTCCCCCTTCACCCATTCATCGTGGTCGGTCTGCACCTGGCGGTGTTTACAATTTTTTATTAATTTGTTCTGCGTGATTACATATACAACAACAGGCTCCTGGCCTTCAACACTTAGGCTCCCTGGCCTAACAAACACATAAGCCACCAGCTTATAAAAACTTGGCTCACTAGCCTATAAAACATAATTACAATTCCTTTCAGAACATGATTTACAATAGGGCTCGGCCTTGGGGACACTACAGTGAAGTTCCCATTGACTAACTTCCTCGCTTCTGGTTTTGAGAGAATGATCCCCACGAATTAGGGAAATATTGACTCTAGAGCACAGTAGATAGAAAATAGCTTTTGCAACTAAGACATATAACATTGGTGCCAAAGGAAAAACTTGTTGGAATCACTAAAACAACCCTACTCGCTCATATTTGCTTCTATTGATGGACAAACAAACCAACACATATGTAAACAAGTTTCAATGCAATTAATGAAGTTGGGGCAAAATTCCCGAGTTTTGAGCATTGCAAGAATGAAAAAAAAATTGCAGTCAATCTTGATGAACTAGGCATAGAGGCTAGAAGACCAAGCACATTCCACCCCCCCCGCAAATTGTTATGAAATTATCTAGTATATACCATCCACATATAAAAAATTTCTCCTGGGTGGATGATATTAGGAAGAATATGCTTAATGCACAAAGTTTGTGCCTTGGCCATAATTTTATAGGATGTATTGAGTAGAGTGACGGGTCACTAACTAGAAATTAACATTAGGTCCATTTCCTTAAGGATCAATTTGCATAAGTAGATTTATGATTGCTTTCGATCCGACAAGGGAGATAATGCAACTTATAGCTGAATCAGTCGAATGATTGGCTGAGAAAATAAACAGAAAACTAATAATGAAATGAAAATTCAAATCGAGAAATCAAGTTGCAGAAGAAGAGATTTGAATTTTCTATATTAAGTGCAACATAAATAGAGATTACAAAATAATCAATGTTGACCATGTCAATAGAGCAAGAGAAGAAAATCTCTAACCATGTCAACGGATAATTAGATATTTATTTTAATATTATTAGTATTTTCTACTAAATAACTACTCCCAACATTGTATTATTTGGTTCACTAAGTTCACCTTTCTCTCCATGGCACCCTTGTTCACATTAGTTTCTCCATGTTTAGATGAAAGTTTTCCCACTTTCTACTACATATGTGGGAATTTTTTGGTCATAGTATTTGTTGTTATACATTTAGGTTGCATGGGGAGTTGTCCATTTCAGCATACCAAGTAGCTGGTGGAGGTCTTGGTACGAGTGATGTGGTAAGGAATGTTCAAGAGCATGTTTTCCTCCAATGGTGTTTGGAAAACTAGGATGTTGTGCTACAAATGCATGACCTGCATGTCTTCCCCTTAGTGGGATGGCTCATATAACTTTCGTTGATTTACACTAATAACATTATGTACACCCAATTTTGCATGTAATTCTAGCTTGTAGGCATTATCCCCAATTTTGCATGTAATTCTAGCTTGTAGGCATTATCCCCAATTTTGCATGTAATTCTAGCTTGTAGGCATTATCCCCAATTTTGCATGTAATTCTAGCTTGTAGGCATTATCCCCAATTTGTTGTACAATCTTGTATGGTCCACACCAATTTGGTTTTAACTTAGGATGTTGTTTCCCTTTAAATCATTGCTTCTATAGATGTAGCTACATTTTGTCACCTACTTGAAAGGGACATGGAATTCTATGGTGTTCTTGCAACATCTTTGCGTGTACCTAAGAGCCTTATACAATTGTTTCCTTTGTCCATGAATGGTTAACATCCACTACAAAAAAAAAGTATTTGATCTTGGTCCTTCTACTGGTGTGAAGACATTGTTGGAGGCGAGGGTATTAGTAATTCATAGGGAGCTAGTGACTAATATCTATAACAAGCTTCGAAAGGAGAATAATTCGTTATTAAGTGAACCTTGCAATGGTAGCTATGCTACAAAATGTGAATGTATGTGTCCCAATGCTTGTTCTTTTGATATTAAAGTCAAAGGGCATGGACTAGCGTACGATTCATGACCTAAGTCTAGCCATCTGTTTGTGGGTGGAACAACGTGGAGAGTTGTAATTAGTGGTGCAACAAATTCCATAGTGCCTTCCAAAAATGACTAAGAAAAAGAGAATATATGTTGAAGACTATTGTACCGAGAAGGTCAAAATGGATCCAGACTTGAAAGAAGAATAAATCTATGGCTTGAGCGGAATAAGTGATTTTTGTGCAAGGAATGAAAAGGGCCATATTCAAAAAATGGCACACCATTACGAAAATGTATTCATGTTTTCAAAAATTCAGGGGAATGCTATTGATGAAGTCCATAGAGATCGATTCCTAAGGAGGAGAGGATATGGGAAGTGTCTAACACAAGCCCAACTTGCGATTAGATGGCTTTGCTTGAATGTAAAGAGGGCAACAACGAGTCAAATCCATGATCTATTTTTGCATATTTGTCCAATAGAAGTAGTGCCACAAGTGCTAAAATGTTTGAGAGTGGTCAAAATGTCTTATGTACACTGAAGAGTGTGCCCCTTGGAGGCATATGAGATGAGCTTTGTTGCCGGGCACGCAGAGCTAATCAATCTTGTAGAGCCAACCATCCCAAATAATGTAGTCTAGAAATGACATTTGGTTGATCTTAGTGAGTTGTTTTAATGCTTGCAACATAGGTCCAAAGAAGGGGCCAACTTCACACATCTATGTCCATCCTTTATATGCAGAAAACTTGACCTCTATAATACTAAGTGTGTGAACTGATATCGAGTTAAGGAGGTTAGTGACCCTATTGGCAACACCCTTTTTGTATTTAATTACTAAGTGAAATTGTTGTAGTAGGAGCTCATTCTAAACTGTATGGATCGTATATCTTGAATTGGGAATTTAAAAAGATTAGTGGGCGATGGTTTGTGTGCAAAATGGTCTCTTTCCCCATTAGATAATGTCTCTATTGCTTGAGAGCTAGCGCAAATGCATATAATTCCTTATCATAGGTATTACAGTTCAATTTGGTTGCAGATAAGCCTTCTTAATGATAGACCATAGGGTGTCTTCTCTATTTAAGAATTCCCCCTATAGCATAATGGGAAGTGTTTGTCTCGATCTCAAAGTGCTATTGAAGATATGACAAGCGAAGGATTGGTTCGAAACATAAGGTTCCCTTTGATTGCTTGAATGACAATGTCGTTGTATCAATTTGATCGAAATTATAAATATTAGATAGCAGAGATAGTAGCTAGGCAATATTGGAGAAGAGTTTTAATGAACTTGTGGTAAAGTTCATACCATCAACGAAGCTTTTAACCATTGTCGGGGAGGTGGTAGTTGACCAATTATCTAGTGCTTGGACCTTTTGGGGGTCGACACAAATACCTATTTTGTCAATGAGAAAGCCCAAATATTGGATGAAGGTTTGCCCAAAGAATGCCTTATTCTTTTTCACCTGCAATATGTGTTCCTTGAGTAGTTCTAAATAGTTTGGACATGTTGCATATGGTCTTCCGAAGTGTCATTGAAGATTGGTCTGTCATCAAGGTATATAATGACAAAGTGGCCAACGTGTGGGAAAATATATATCACTAATGAGGAACATAAATATAGCAATGGTGTTGGACAACCCAAAGGGCATGTTGAGCCACTCATAAAGGCCAAATTTAGTTTTAAATGTTATTTTCCAACTATCTAAGGTATTCATGTGGATTTGGTGATAACTGAAGGTTAAATCCATCTCAGTGAAATATTTGGCTCCATGTAGGTGGTCTTGCAAGTCCTCTATGTGGGCAGTGGATAATGGTTCTTGATAGTGGTTTTATTGAGGATGTGGTAAACAATCACCATGCACCATTAATCTTGCCTATTGTTGGGAATAATGAAGGTGGGTGAGCCACATGGAGAGGTGTTGGGTTGGATGTGGCCTTCCTCGAGTAGTTTCTTAAGTTGGTTCTCGATTTCTTTTGTTTTCATAGGGGACATGTAATAAGCCAATGCATTTGGGAAGGAGTCATCTGGAATAAGGTCAATAGAGTGTTAGATGATCTAGGGAGGAGGTAGGTTGTGTGATTATATGAACACATTAGCATACTCATCTAATAACAAGTACATACTAGGCAGTGGTCACTGCAACATGTTGTCTTCCTTCATTGGGCATACTACACAAAGAGTTAGAATCTTGTTGGTGCTTACATGTTCGGCAATGATGTTTTTGGATAATAGACGGGAGAAAGAAGTGGTAAGAGGATGAGTGATAGAGGTGAACTTGTATTGTTTGATGTCTTTGGTAAGGACACAAGTATTATATATGCCATTATACTCCACTGCTCGATTACATTGATATGGATGACCCATAATAATCTCTGAACAATTGAGGGGCATGACATCACACTCAATGATGTCAATGGGAGGCTTTTGGTGAAGGTGACACTACTATGTTTGGTAATGAGTAATATTTGTTTGTCGTCATTAACCTAGCAAAGGTGATAGGGTTTGGGATGCAAAGTGGTGGGTACTTCAAGAGAATCAACAAGGGATTGGGAAACTAAGTTCTTTTGTTTACTGTTGTAAAAAATAGCGAAATCCACATGGGCCTTAATTTGAAAGTTTTGTGTAAAGGGGAGTTTGCAAAACATGAGAACCAAACAAGTGTCTCCTTGGGTGGGGTTGTAAATAATGATGATTTTTGTTTTGGTGGACAAGGAAGAGTCTAGTTGTTGGTCTATAAATGGTGTCTTTGTTGCATAAGCACTGTGAAGGGCGCAACACTTGTCAGAGGAGTGGGATTGACTTGAAAAAAGTGCATAATTTGCTTAATTGTGAGGGGGCTAGGGATGGGAAATGTGTAGGGGATAACCCGTGCTTGAAGGCATTGGAGGATTAAGGATGGTGACCCCAAAAAGGAGAGTTTATGTTTAATTTTCTTTTAGTTGCCAAGGCTCTATGAAAGGCTTGATCTAGGGATTGTGTTTCAAACATTGTAACTTCAAATTCAAGAGGAGGTTAACAAACCATAAAGACATTTCACAATAAGTACATCTTAAGACTCTCAAATCTAAATCCGAAGCCACACCTTTGAGAACACTACAATGAATCACTGACTCATTGTCCAAGATATTGCCAGAGAGGAGCCAATGTGCTAATTGTTGCTCACAATATATTGGAGGGTTGAAATGTGCCTTCAATGCTTAGCACAATTCCTTCCATGTGGTGATAGTGATAACATGCTCATTATGTGCCATGATGAGAGTGATAGAGGCTTAATTTATTGCCACCAAGTGAGATCCATGCATGTCAATTTTACTCTCTCTTAGTGTAATTTATCTTCCTCAATGAGATTTAATTATGTGGAGAAGCAAACTTGCATACTTTAAATCCAAGAATCTAAAGCTTCATAATCCTTAGTGCCATCATAGTGGGTAAAGTAATTTTAGCATCCAGTTGGAAAGGGTGATAATGCTAAGGGGAAGATTTTTCAAAATCTTCAACATTTATTGGAACACATGTGCCTGACATTGGAAGATGATTTTGATTAGCTATTAGGTTGTGCCATTCTAGTTTTGGACTTTGATTATGATGTGCCATTTGTTTGCCAAGAGGCGATATGGTGGAGGTCTCTGAGAAACCATAATGTGTTGATCTAGAGAGAAAAATAAGTGACATTGAAAATGTTAAAAAATGGTGGAGGTCTAGAAACCATACTGCATCAATCAATAAATGTCACGAGTTGGGGGAGGTCCTAAGACTAGAGTTCACTAGGCTGATAGCTATCCATTGCACTCCCTAGAAACAAATATACGAGATCTAGTAGGGACAACAGAGGTCCAACACACTCTCTAGTTTCTAAGATCTAGTGGAGGCAATAAAGGTTCAATGCACTAGCGATGTTGGAGTAGAGCGTTGATGCACTTGATCTTTCATCTTATAGGTCATGATTCATCACTCAAAGATAATTTGGTATGACCATGTTCAACAAATTATAAGATTAGATGTAAAACAATAGGAGTGATTTATATAAATAGAGAAAATAAACATAAAAGTAACAATGAAATGCAAATACAATTTAAGAAAGTGAGTTGTAGAAGAAAATATCTACATTTTTTATATTTCAATGTACATAGAGATTACAAAGTGATTAATGCTATCCATGTCAAGACTCAATAGATCAAGAGGATGATCATCTTTAATCATCATGCCAATAGGTAATTAGATCTTTATTTTTAATATTATTAATATCTGCTACTAAATAACTACTCCAAGCACTCTATTTATTGTTTTACTAAGTCCACCTCTCTCTTCAAGGCTTCCTTATCCACATTAAGGGTCATTCCCAAGGGCTTCTTTGTAGACATGTAACAGGGTTGGCCTAAGAAATCCCATGTGGCCTTGTGAAACTCACAAGTGAAACCATTGTGGCCAGGTGCCTAGTCATCAACAATTTCATGAAGCATTGTCGAGAGTTCATTAAGAGAGCTAGGTCACAAGCCCTATGTTGCTCCTTAGATACCAAAAACAAGATCAAGTCAAAACACTTTTGTGTGGGGGTTCAACTTTCTTTAGTAAGGTTGTAAGTTTGGAATACTAGTTTGTAGTGCTCCACAAATTCTTTCTCAATATCCTCTTCGCAGGGGGATTGGCCCAAGGTTGTTTTCTCATTGGCCTCCTTGTTGGAAAGAACTTCCAAAAAGGCTTTGGTGGGTTTGTTTCCATTTTCTAGTTAGTGAAATTGTGCTCTAAATTGGGCCCATTTAGTTTGGCGGGTTTTCTCCAAACAAAGTAGATGGTGCAATCTAGTTATGTGGGCTTGCTTTTCTTCATCATGAGGGGCCCATTACAAGCCTTACATGACTTCCTATAGTTCAATATGGATAAATATGTTGTGACCTCATCCAATCTCAATAATTGTTCACCCATATCCCCATGAAAAAGTAATAGTCCTAGAAATGGCATATTCCTTCTAGAGAAGCCAGACCGAGTTGCCTCGTGGTCAAGGGATTATATTCCACATAATTTTAATGTAGGATAAACAACCCAGGATTTGCAGGCGAGAGATGTTCATCATGTGTTGAGTCCTTGACAAACACATCCTTTGAGCACCCTAGGGAATGGAAAACCATATATGTTAGTGGTCCAACAATGTGGCAACATTAAGACCATGGACAACTTTGCCTCGATTGGACTCATAATAAAACAAATTCTACTATGATAGAAGGGATTGATCGAGCTATTGTTAGATCCTCTTTAGTTTATCTCTGAAATTTGTTCAAGTAAACCATATTGTAGATGAGTCTGGTCAATTATTCTGGTTAAGGTCATAGAGCTCATGTTGGGCCTCTAATGCAAATCGGGTTCTTTTTTCCCAATTGGTAGGTGGGTAGGAAACACCCCTTCTTTGTCTCCTTAACATTCTACTATGTTAAAATCCCCACAAATGAATTGTAGATTTTTAATGACAAAAATCAACAAATGAAATTTTTGTCATACACTTAGCAACCTAGAGATAACTGTCTTCATAAATTTCATAAATACCTTAAACCCACATTCATAAATTACCATAAGCAGAAATACACATTGCTAAGCAAAATAGCAACGAAAATAACACAGTGGACAACAACCCATAACACTCATAAATTTAGGCAAATGCCAGGGAAAACCCAATGAGAGAGAGAGATATATTATTATCCAACTTCGAAAAAATACAAATCAACAACAAATACACATTTCCAGCCAAGGAAAATACCTCACAACACCAAAACACTCCCACCAAATTTTGCCTCGTTTTTCATGCCAAATTCTTATTGATGTACGACCTCTTCCGTACCTCGTTTTCCGTTCCCACAATCAGCTATACGGACTGTTACGTACGGTCTAGAAACACCAAGTAAAAATCTGAAATCCACCTCGAAAATTGTGCCCAAATCTGCCTTGATTTCTGTGCCAAATCCGTATGGACTGTACGTAATTGTACGGATCCGTACAGTACGGCCTCCCACAACAGAAAAATAATTCGACCAAAAACTCACAGAATTTTTTTCTTGGGATTCGTGCCCTCCTTCCTTGGAAAATGTGCCCTCTTTGCTACTCACTTTCCTCTCTCAAGCATATTTAGAAAATCTCTCTCAAGCATACTCATAAAATCTCTCTCAATCTCCTCCCGATGTTTTCTCAACATGTCTTGCACACTACCCAATACATTCTTTTATAATCTGAAAATGACATTTCCCCCCCAAAGTGTCTTTTCATCTTCCCCAACCCTAAATCCAAAGGCCAAGATTAGATCTTGTCTTTTTCAAGATCGAGGGTCATTATCCATTCCCTCCAAAATGAATCACTTGAAATATTAAAGTGATTTTCACTTTATTACATTAGTGCTTTATGAAAATAAAGTAACTTTAAAATTATAAGGTACACTTTATTAAAAAATCACTTTAATAAAAGAACCACTTAAAACAACTTTATAAAAACTATTACAAAGTTAAGTGCCTGGTAGTGTAAACATTAAGGTAACATTCACATATAAGACAAAACATGCGGAGTACCTTCCGAGCTAAAAAACTAACACTCCCTCTTAGCGAGGGATGTATTCGATGCCATTTCCATCATCTAGTCCCATCACACTGTGCTCTGTAGGAGCTCCCTCTGAACCTGGAGCCATCCTCAATGCCTGCACAAAACTCGAACTAGAAGATCTTCTCCTGGCAACATCCTGGAACCCTGAGCTCACTTCATCTTGAGCATTGGTTCGATCACCTGGCTATGTCTCTTGCCAGTGCTTAGAAGAGACCCACTCTCTTCTCTCGGAATGCAAGATTGAATCCTTGGCACCACCACAGTCTCAGAAGCCTCCTGATGCTCCTCATCCGACGCTAAATCATACATCAAAGGTTGTCCTCTCAACATATACAACCTGTCCACCCAGTTACCGATCAGCTGCAGCTCTACCGAGTCCACTCCCTACCTGTAGATAAATACATGTTCCCTCTTGAACAATACACAATATCCTACATCCTCCAAGGCTGAGACTGAGAACAAGTTAACCCTCAAACCTGGAACAAAGAGAACTCCATCAAACTCCAAGAGCCCCCCAAACTCGAGTTGGAATCTAACATTCCCAACTCCACGTACAACTTTTGCCATACCACCTTCATTTACCACTTGTCAGCCAAAACCAATCTCTGTGAAATCTAGGAATACTCGCCAGATTCCCATCATGTGGCTAGAGGCTCTGCTATCCACAATCCATCTGATATCACCTCCAAATCCTTCGCTGTCGACACTGGAAACTAGGGTCACCAAAGAAAATTCCCTATCGATCTTTGAAGCAAAGTCCTCCATGGTTGCTGTAGCAGTTGTCTCAAGCCCTTCTGGTTTCTTCTTCTTCTTCTTCCTCTCAGGACAATGAGAGGCAAGGTGCCCCAACTAGTAACAACAATAGCATCTGACTTTACTCAAGTCCCTTCAAGAACTTCCTTTCTTCTTGCTCTTTGCCGCAAGAGCAACATTCTCATCAACTCTATCTATTTTCTGTTCACTGCTCTGAGATCTTTCTCGGATCTCCTCCTGAGTGAAATCATCCCACAATCTGCTCCAATCTGGTAGATGCTCATGTCCCACCACACATTTCACAAAGACTTCCCATTCTTTGGTGAAGCCATTTAAGGCTATTCTCACAAAGTTAGAATCTGTAATGACCTCTCCAACAACTGCCAACTCATCTTTTACTTGAGCCACCCGGGTAAGATNCGCCTCAAACAAGTTTTTAAGTGCATCCCACATCTCCTTGGCAGTCTTTTTCTCAGCCAAGTGTGGGATAAGGTGATCCTTCACCCCATCTAGAATAATCCTCTTCGCTTTAGCTTCCTTGGTCTCATGCAAGTCCAAAGCAACAGGATCTGCTGCGGGAGTTGCCACAACAGAGTTGACATAATTATAAATTTTGTTCTCCTTGAGAACAACTGACAATCAGACCTTCCACTGCAAGTAGTTGGAAATGTCATCCAACTGATCCTCATATCTAATGCTTGCAACCATATTCCATGTCACAACTCAAGGAAAACAATCACACCCTTTTGCCCAAAAATCACACTGCCCACTGTCAGAGACAAAGCTCTGATACCATGTAGATTTTTAATGACACAAATCAACAAGTGAAATTTTTGTCATACACTTAACAACCTAGAGATAACTGTCTTCATAAATTTCATAAATGCCTTAAACCCACATTCAGAAATTACCATAAGCAAAAATACACATTGCTAAGCAAAATAGCAGCGGAAATAACACAGTGGACAACAACCCATAACACTCATAAATTTAGGCAAATGTCAGGGAAAACCCCAATGTGGGGAAACCCAACGAGAGAGAGAGAGAGAGATATTATTATTCAGCTTCAGGAAAGTACAAATCAACAACAAATACACATTTCCAGCCAAGGAAAATACCTCACAGCACCAAAACAGTCCCACCAAATTTTGCCTCATTTTTTGTGCCAAATGCGTACTATTGTATGACCACTTTCGTACCTCGTTTTCCATGCCCACAGTCAGCTGTACGGACTATTCCGTACGACCCATAAACAACAAGTAAAAATCTGAAATGCACCTCGAAAATCGTGCCCAAATCTGCCTCGATTTCCATGCCAAATCCGTATGGACTGTACAAAATTGTATGGACTGCACGAACTGTACGGATCCGTACAGTATGACCTCCCACAATAGAAAAATAATTCGGCAAAAAACTCACAGAATTTTTTTCTTGGGATTCATGCCCTCCTTCCTTGGAAAACGTGCCCTCTTTGTTGCTCACTTTCCCCTCTCAAACATACTCAAAAAATCTCTCTCAATCTCCTCTCGATGTCTTGCACACTACCCAATACATTCTTTTATAATCTGAAAATGACATTTCCCCCCTAAAGTGTCTTTTCACTTTCCCCAACCCTAAATCCAAAGGCCAAGATTAGATCTTGTCTTTTTCAAGATCAAGGGTCATGATCCATTCCCTCCAAAATGAATCACTTGAAATATTAAAGTGATTTTCACTTTATTATACCTGCAGATAGGCATGGTATATAGCTTTGAGTTAGGCTTGACTTTCTATTAGTTCATGGTTGACTATAAAATATACACCTCTTTTTCCAAAGTTTTAAAAAATAATTATTTATTTTAAATTTTAAATCTCACTTATGTGATATCTTATTGGCCAAAAACTTTGAAGTCTTATTGCTGCCTTCACTTCTCCCAATGTTATTGTAATAAATATTTCTTGTTTATTTATATATATTATCAAAAGTTGGGGGCCCATCTTGTTAAATAAATAAACAACCCTTTCTTTTTTGGCATGGACTTGCATTTTTTAATTTTTTGGTTGTTCTCATTTAACCTTTTTCCTAGGCACATTTAAATAAAATAAAATAATATTTTGTAGGTAGGATTCAAATGGATGACAATTGTAATTTTTCTTTCACAATTATTTGAGAGTTAAATTAAATTAAAATAATATAATATTTTGTACAATTCAAAATTGATGGCATTTGTATATTTTTTTTCACAATTTTTTAAGGGTTAAACTTAAATATAAGTTTTATTTTTATATTACAAATTTTGAGTGTTAACCTTAAATATAAGTTTGAGCGTTTTACAATGTATAATCTAAATGTTTTATGA
>JASDQU010714646.1:0-27017 GCA_032191745.1 Picea mariana
AGATCGAGGAGAGTATGAACCGTCGGATCACTCTATGTCGGGAACATATCGTGATCGTCGGATTTCCTAACTACAAATGCATACTAATGCATACTAAAGAAACACACTTTTACCTAACGACATATTAGACCAAGTAGATCTTAACTAACTCCTAAGTGTCTAAATATCCTAACATGACCGATGGTTGGGTCAACTGATTTATCAAAGTGTTTCAATCAAGAAAGAGAAAACACCGATGGATGATGGCCGATGGTAGTGGTTCGATCAATTCGATGAAGTGTCAATTCATCCAAAAAATGTTGTTGATGGTCGATGAAGAAAGAGGGTGATGACTTGTCATACTACATCAACATCCATGTGTTATGCAACGTCAACCAGAGTGCCATGTTAAGTCTACATGTCATGCCATGTAAACATTTACATGTACTCATGCCACATCAACAGTGGCCACGTCAGCAAAGAAATGGTCGACGATCAATTCAGTCGAATTGAGGAAGTGTGGTTGATGGACAGTGACCGATGGTTGAGTCAACCAAATTGGTGAGGATTTTTATCTTCCAAAATAAATTGCCGACAACCAATGGTCGATGGTCAGGTCATCTAGTTTAGTGATATATTGCAATCAGTTGTCAAGGAAAAGGGTCAATGGTCGACGATCTGGTCAATAGTGTGGGCAAAGAGTTGCACGCGTCCAAAGGAAAGTGTCGATCACTGATCACTGATAGAGTTTATATTAATGAATAATATATCACCCAATTTTGAGATCGACAGTGCAAATTAAATGACAGTTACAACAATAAACCAACCAATGTTTTATGAATTTTTCCAGTTTATGAAGGTCATGAACTTGCAGGGTGATTTTGAGGCCCTAAACAACGTTTTTAGGCAATCAAAATCCATGAGAATAGAGTTTACCAAGTTAAATTTTATCTTTGTATCTTAAGTAAAAGAACTCGAAGAGAGCTATCCAATGAGCTATTCTGTGCACAAAATATAGCTCATATGAGAAATTTACAACTGAAATAGTTAAGGTAAAATTTTGACACCTATTTACTTCCATAGGGAATAACTCCTTGCTCAAAAATCTATTTGAGGCACAAGAGTCGTCTATGGAAATATTATGAACCATAGAATACATCCATGGGGTAATATTTGGGATCTACATATGTGAAAATGTATAGGAAAATAAATAAGACACTTGTAGCATATAGGGATAAATTAGGATAAATTGGGATAAATTGGGAAAAACAGTCAAAACTTCTCCGTACCATAACTTTCATCTCAGAGCTCATATTTGAGAAAACGAATAATAGTTGGAAAGGCATTGAAGAGGAGAAGACATATGTCACCCAAAATTTTGAATTGGGCACTACAATTACTCAAAAAGTAATAAATATATTTCTATAACAATAAGTGAGTTGAAAATTACAACTTGTGAATGTTGTAATAGTTTTTTCATAACTCAGAATGAGGAATGAGCACAACCATTGGAGAGATATTTCAAGGAAGAATGTGTTTAAGGAGTAATATTTTGACTTGGTGCATTGTTTTATTCATAAATTGATGTGAAGAATAACTTTTAATGTAATCAATAAATATTTTTGAATATGCTTAATTCTAACAACAACTATTGCATGCACATTCTTGTAGAATTAGAGATACATGAAAACAAACTTTAGTTACTATATGAGAACTAGAGATATGGAGAATTCTCAAGGGTATTATAGCAATGAGGAATATATTATATGTCTTCATGTCAACAAGGGAAATGCTGAGATAGAGTCTAATGGAAGAAGAGATGGGAAGGAGGAAGTAACTGTGAGAAGCTTGCAAAGAGAAGTGCAGAGCTATAGGGACGATAATGAAAATATCATGAAAGATCAGGAGGAGATACTACAAAGCCGAAATATTCTATAGAAGCAAGTCAACAAAGATTCAGGCACAACAAAAGAAGCTATTGCAAGGAAAGTGGAAGTATCTATATCTCATGATATAAGGAGGGATGATCATGAAGGATTTATATAGTCAAGGAGTGCTAGAAGGAATCAACATCATCATTCCCCAAGGCACTCAACTAGAATAACATATGCACATTCAAGGTTGGAGAGCAGCCCAAGTATTTATTCCATTAGAAATTAGAGAAGAGGAAAATAAAGCCACCATAATTTGATAGCTTGCAAGGGGAGATGAGGAAAATCAAGCCACCATCATTTTATGGAGAGAATAAGAAAGGAGAAGATGCAGAAGCATGGCTGCTGGGAATGAGGAAATATTTCCAGTTACATGATTACACATCAAATGGAGAATATATAATTGTAGTATACTTCCTTCAAGGAAATGAATCTATGTGGTGGGATTGGCTTAAGCAGGTTAAGCACCTTGATGAGAAAATAATTTATTTGAAGCAGTTTAAGAAATATTTTCAGCAACAACACTTCTCAAAGCAATATTATGACAAGAAGATGCAAGATTTATTTGAACTCAAACTTGGGAACATCAATGTGGATGAATATGAGAGAACGTTATTAGAACTTCTCAAGTATGTGAGCTTCATCAAGTATGAAAAGGTCAAAATTCATAGGTTCTTGAGTGGACTACCATCCTTCTACAAGAATTAAATTTAGTTTGATGAGCCTAGGAATTTAGAAGAATGCATAAGAAATGATAAGTATTTGTATGATCATAACAAAGGAAGTCCATATTTCCAAAAGGCATGGGATGATAGGAAGACAAGAAATATGGATCAAAGGAAGAAAATATTCAATCCATCTTTCATCAGGAATAGATATCAAGCATATCAAAAAAGGCATTCATCTCAAGGCGATCAAAAAATGACAGATTCCTTGGGAAAGAGGTCAAAATAGTATCCCATAAAGTGTTGGGGATGTGAAGGAGATCACATGTATAAATATTGTCCTCACCGGGGAGATAAAATGAAGACTACGAATAACATCAATAAATAAGAGACAATAAAGGATGTGGGTAGAACCATGCCAAGGATCTATGCAACCTTGGACAATAGGCAAGTAGACTATCAACCCAACATGATTGAAGTGGAAAGTAAGATTGATAATCATCCCATAGCTATTTTGATTGATTCTGGAGGTATTCATATCTCTATAGATCCAAATCTAGTTGAAATATTTAAATTGAAGAAATGTAAGCATGAAAAATATTGGCTAGTTCAACTAGATATTGGAACCAAGAGAAGAATTAATGAGCTTGTTAAAGAATTCCCTATAAAAATGAATGGAAATAATACTAAGGAAGATTTGAACATCATACCACTTGGGTCTTATGACTGCTTGATTGGTATGGATTGGATAGAAAAACATTGTGCTATCCTATATTTTTATAACAAGGTTTTCACATGTCTTGATGAAGAAAGGAATTCAAGGACAGTGCAAGGTATTCCAAGGCCTATATTTGTCTGAGATATTTCAGCATTACAATTGAGAATAAGTTTTAGAAAAGGGTGCCAGATATATGGAGCCCATATGGAAGAGCCAATGAAGGATAAGGATCCAAGTCTTTAAGATTATCTAATCTTGAAATAAGATAAGGATGTCTTTGGGGAGTTTCCAGGATTTCCACCAAAGAGGGATATAAATTTCTCTATTGACTTAATTCCTCGCACTGCCCCATTATCCAAAAATCTTTATAGAATGAACACATTAGAGATAAAAGAATTGCAAATGGAGCTAGAAGAGTTGTTGAAGAAGGGGTACATATGCCAAAGTGTTTCTCCTTGGGGTCCCCCATTTCTTTTTGTCAAGAAAAAAGATGGAACACTAAGGTTATGTATTGATTTCCGATAGATGAACATGGTTATAGTCAAGAATAAATATCCTTTTCCAAGGATTGATAATATTTTTTATCATTTGAAAGGAGCCAAGATATTTTCCATGATCGACTTGAGGTCAGTTTATCATCAAGTGAGAATCAAACAAGAAGAGACTAACAAAACAACCTTTAGGACAAGGTATGGACATTATGAATTTGTAGTGGTGCCTTTTAGGTTGACAAATGCACTGGCTACATTTATGTGTCTGATGAATTGGGATGAATTGGGTGTTTAGAGATTTCCTGGACAAGTTTGTAATTGTATTCTTGGATGCTATTCTCATCTATTCCAAGACAAAGGAGGAGCATGAGAAACATTTGAGGACGATGTTGCAAGTGTTGAGAGAACACCAATTGTATGCCAACTTTAGTAAATGCACTTTTTATTAAAAACTGATCCATTATTTGGGTCACATTGTTTTATAATATGGCATAGCAACAGATCTGGAAAATATTGGAGCAATCAAAAGTTGGCCAACACCAACAAACATTTCATAGGTTATATCATTTAATGGTCTAGCTGGTTATTACACAAGATTTATTGCAGGATTATCCAATATTGCACACCCAATAACATCTTTGCAAAAGAAAGGAGTAAAATTTGAATGGAGTGCTACGTGTGAAGAAAATTTTCAATGCTTAAATGATTTATTAACTAGTGTACCTATTTTAAAAGTTATAGATCAAGATGATAATTTTGTTGTGTGCATAGATGCATGCAAGGAAAGGATCGATGTAGTCCTTACAAAAAATGGACATGTATTTTTTTATGAGTCTAGAAAATTGAAGGAGCATGAAATAAACTATGCTACACATGAATTAGAGTTGGAAGCCATAGTACATGCTTTGAGGATGTGAAGGCATCACCTCGTGGGAAGAAACATTGAATAAAGGATAGACCATAGTGGTCTAAAATATTTGTTTGAACAACCAACACTAAATGCTAGACAAAATTGATGGATGTAATTTCTGAGTGAATATGATGTTGACGTCAAATACATAAAAGGAAAAAGAGAACAAAGTGGCTAATGCACTCAACATAAGGGTGCATAAAATGCATGCTACAACTATTAGTACGTACAAGACATATTTAAAATATAGAATTCTAGAGTTTGTAACATCAGACCAACATTATGTGCAAGTTAAAGAGACCTTACAACATAATGATGTGCAATAGAAATATAAGGATTACAAGATAGAATTGAATCCTCTTATTCCAGAACATAATATATGTTCCCAATTCTCAACAATTGAGAAAATTTATTTTGAAGTAGATGCACAATGTGCCATACGTTGGACATCCAGGATACCAAAAAAATATTACAGATATAAGAGGTCAATACTTTTGGCCTGGTATGAAGAGAGTTGTCACTAATTATTTGTCAAGATGCATGGAATTTCAAAAGGTAAAGGATGAGCACAGACATCTAGCGGGATTGCTGCAGCCATTTCCCATTCCAAAATGGAAATGGAAAGTTGTTACTATTGGTTTCATTACCAAATTGCCTAGGACAACAAGGAAACATGATTCCATCATGGTAGTGGTGGACAAAATTACAAAGGATGGACATTTTATTCCTGTAAAAGTAACTCATAAGATAACCAATAATGTAGAAATTTACATGAAAGATATTTCTAGGCTACATGGTGTGCCTAAGGCAATAGTGTTAGACCGAGATCCCAAGTTCACTTCCAATTTTTGGAAGGGGTTTTTAAAAGGATTTGGGACCAATTTGAATTTCAGTACAAAATATCACTCAGATTCAGATGGGAAGACATAAGGTATTAATCAGATAATTGAAGATATGTTGAGAATGTATGTAATGGACAAGCCTTCTAGGTGGGAACACTATATCCATTTAGTTGATTTTGATTACAATAATGTGTTTCAAGTATAGTTGAATATGAACTTGTTTGAAGCCATGTATGGTAGAAAATAGAACATACCAATGCCTTGGGATAACCCAACAAACAAAGTCGTGATTGGGCCAAAATTGTTAAGGGAAATGGAAGAAAATATGGTAAATATCAGGTAGAATTTGAAAGTTTCACAAAATAGGAAGAATAGATATGCTGATAAAATAAGAACACATAGAGAATTCAAAGTGGGAGAGGATGTGTTTTTAAAAGTTAAAGCCAAGAGAAGCTCACTGAAATTTGGAAGTTTCCCAAAGTTGGTAGCAAGATATTGTGGGCCTTTCAAGGTCTTAGAAAAGATAGGGTTAGTTGCATACATGCTAGCATTACCTACATCCATGAGAATTCATAACATGTTCCACATGTATTTATTAAAAAAATATGTGCCTGATCCTAATCATGTGATTGATTGGAATGTAATCCAAGTGGAGCACAAAGGGGATTTCTAGGTGGAACCAGTGTGCATCCTGGACCAGAAAGTCAAAGTGCTCATGAAAAAAATAATCGGCTTGGTAAACAAGGATGATTTTAAGGATGGAAATTTATTTTAAAATGTAGAAACCATGGCAAATATTACTAATCCTTCATATGCCAATTATAAAATGTTTGGTGATATTTTTGTAAAAATATTCAAATTTCTAAGGATTTTATATAGTTCATATAAACTTTTGGCGATTTTTAAGGTAAAATAATTTTATCCTATAGAATTTGGGTGAATCATTTTTAGAATGGAGAATATGTTTTTTGGAAAAACCATGGAAAATTAGACCATGAGAGAAATTTAGCCCCTAAAATCATTCCTGTTGCTAAAGGTTCAATGGACCTGTTACAATCCTAAAGATGCTACATGGGGGCATGAGGAAGCCATGCAGGAAGCATACCCACAATGTTTTACAAATTTTGAAGAAAATAAAATGTACATTTTTACATAAGTGAATGAAGACTCCATTTTTAGCAGCTATAGTTCCTAGAGCCACAAATATGATATTTCCTGCCCAACCAATGTGTGGGTTGAGGGGAAAAGAGAGTTGATGGTTGGAATTGTTGCATGAGTCATCAAGTCGCAGAATTATCAAGGACATTAATATAATATTTTTATATATGTCAATGTGTAAATTGTATGGTTATTTGTTCCAAGGACAAATCAGTTTATAGGGGGAGGGGAATGTAACATCCCAATTTTCAAACCCCAAACTAGCGATGTATATTGTAAATGTGATGTATGGACGAGGGCCAAGCGATGTAATATTTAAATGATATAAATTGAATATAATGAATAAAATGTATCGTCAATTTTAGACTCACACAGACATAGATTTGGGGGCTAAGTTTCCACAAGAGAGGGATGTTAGAAAAACATGATTGTGAAGCAATAAAATAAGAGAAATGCATAAATAAAAGACATAATATACATAATACAATAAAGACACAGATATACATGGTTCACACAGTGTGGGCTACGTCCACCAAAGAAATTTCTAGGTCCTTCCTTTATTATTATCCAACAAATGAAGGGATACAACCTACAACACACTCACTGTAACCTCCTCTTCTTTCTCTCACAATATCCTATCTTAGAATACAATATTCGCAATGATACATAGATGCAATAAAATTCCCTCATAAAAGAGGGTTTTCTTCTAGGGAAAAAAACCCTAACATAACTTCTACCATCATATTTGCGACCTTATAATGAACGGTCCATATTTACTATGAAATTACAATATACATTTACAAGGAAATTTTTCCTTTGGGGGCCTGCTTACCCCCAGACCCTACACAGGGGGAAATCACCACCTGCAACCCTCCCATGTGGAGGGGTGTACAACCTTCTGGGGTTTTCAATATTCATGGGGTATAAATACGGATGAAAACAAAGACCTCTAAATTAGGAAGATAATCAGGCTCCACAACCAACAAGGGAAGGGATCCAGGGGGGGGAGAGTTTACCCATGTTTATTAAACCCAAACCATTCTTTCTAAATTACTCTTACCATGAAACTTCCCTTATCCATTGAGTGTTCTAGAAGCCAATAATTGAATTCATGTAAGAGGGTTCATGTGAGAGTCACTTCCCATAGTTATTGAGAGCATGGGGGTTGAGTACAATCAGTTGGGGAAGAGTGTAAGTTAAGAAAGAAAGAGAAAGAGGGGAAATTCATATGGGGAAGATACTAGAATTCTAGATTCACATTTTTGCATAGAGATAAATTTTTACATGGATTTGTTTGGCCAACAAAGGAGTTCTGAGTTACGAAGCTTGAAGGAAGTTGTTGTGGGCAAGTTTGGCAGTTGTTTGGAGTTGAAATTTCATGGAGAAAGAGGCTGTGTGCCTGGGAGTAATGTGTTGATTGAAATTCATCAAGAGAAGCACACATTTTTTCTATTGGGTGAATTTGTGTTTTAGATGTAAAATTCATGAGGTCCCAACAACTATTTTTCCTAGAGAACCTATGTTGGAGGTCCTGGAGGGAGTGGAAAGCCCTCAGGGGCTATGAGCAATGAAGGGGGATTCCATCCCTTGGGTTATATAGGTCGAGGGGTAGAGAGATGGAAGACTATAATTAACTGTGGAAATCGAATGTTGAGAGGGGGACATTAGCTAGCCTTAGGGACCACCGTCTCTTGTGGATTCATAGTTCCATCTCGGTGGTGACTTGTTGTTGAGAACTAGAACAAAAGTCTATGGTTGGGAGGAACGTCCATTCTTTGTAGCAGGTTGCACATTTTCATAAGATAAGTATTCTTATCTATTGTGTTGATTTGTGTTAAATGTTGATATATTTGTTGTGCATTTTACTCTAAGTTATATTTGGTTAATGTTTTTTAGTATAAGAAGAAAGATGCATTCGTATCTCTATTTTATGGTTGAATGATGTTGTATGTATTTAGTTGTTGTTGTGCATAGTAAGAGTAGTTATATTTACATTTTTATTTGTATGTATAGCTAAATGAGCTTGAATGTCATGCTGTGTGTTATTTTCCCCATTTAAAATTGGTATTTAATTTTTATTGTGTCATTTTAGTAGTGACGTGACCCACCTGGGGTCTGGGTACGTTACAACCACATAGTATAAACAACACAGATTTGTTTTTATTGAGAAATTCCTGAAAAATGGTGAGTTTGAAAAAATATCATGCATTGTTACTCACTAAAAAAAATTGCAAATGGGCATGGCTCATAGACACCTTTTCTCATCATGGGCAAGCTCCTTATCTCCTTCGTCCTTCAATATTCAGGCATGATACACTCTTTGAGAACTGATCTTTTCTCTTCAAACTTCCAAATTGTTGCATGCATTTTCCCTATTTATCCTTATTCACCACAACCTTGATTTTTAATGGGTTGGATTTGTAAGGCCAACCATCATACTATTTCATTTCGCCTACCCATTTTTCCAAAAGACACAATAAAATTAAAAAACAATTACAATATTATTAAAAATTTACAAAATATTTTAGGCAAGGATCCTGTTTGAGTCACACCTCCCCATTTATAGGATTTTGGTCCCCAAAATATTAAACTTCATTTTTATACTAAGATCATCAAGCAAACTCCGAAAAATATCCAAGAAAGGGTGCCACTGTTGTAGGATGGAAAATAAGAGTTGAGTAGGGGTTGCATTTGGAATAACCTTTCTATCCATATCATGGATGAAAATGACATTTGTTGTTGCAATAGGTTGTTGAAAACTGCTTCTCCTTGGGATACAAGTGCAAGCAAATCCTCTTTCCCCTTGACATTGACTCTCCAATCCTTTTTCTTGGTTTTCCAATCCTTGTTGGGGCCCTTCTTACCCCCAGATCCTACACGGGGGGAAATCCCACCCTGCAACCCCCCCACGTGGAGGGGTGTACAATCTTCTGGGGTTTACAGTCTTCATGGGGTATAAACATGACTGAAAACAAATACCTCTAAATCAAGAAGATAATCAGGCTCCACAACCAATAAGGGAAGGGATATAGGGGGGAGAGAGTTTACCCATGTTTATTAAACCCAAACCATTCTTTCTAAATTATTATTACCATGAACCTTCCCTTATCCGTTGAGTGTTCTAGAAGACAATAATTGAATTCATGTAAGAGGGTTCATGTGAGAGTCACTTCCCATAGTTATTGAGAGCATGGGGGTTGAGTACAATCATCTTGGGGAAGAGTGTAAGTTAAGAAAGAAAGAGAAAGAGGGGAAATTCATATGGGGAGGAGACTAGAATTATAGATTCACATTTTTGCATATAGATAAATTTTTACATGGAGTTTTCTGGCCAACAAAGGAGTTATGAGTTATGAAGCTTGAAGGAAGTTGTTATGGGCAATTTTAGCAGTTGTTTGGAGTTGAAATTTCATGGAGAAAGAGGTTGTGTGCCTGGGAGTAACGTGTTGTTTGAAATTCATCAAGAGAAGCACACATTTTTGCTGTTGGGTGAATTTTTGTTTTAGCTATAGAATTCCTGAGGTCCCAACAAGTATTTTTCCTTTCGAACCTGTGTTGGAAGCCCCGTAGGGGAGTGGAAATCCCTAAGGGGCTATGAGTAATGAAGGGAATTCCATCCCTTGGGTTTTGTAGGTTGAGGGTAAGAGAGTTGGTGGACTATAATTAATTGTGGGAATCAACTATTGAGAGGGGGACATTAGCCAACCTTAGTGGCCACCGTCTCTTGTGGATTCATAGTTCCATCTCGGTGGTGACTTGTTGTTGAGAACAAGAACAATAAGTCTATAGTTGGGAGGAACGTCCATTCTTTGCAGCAGGTTGCACATTTTCATAAGATAAGTATTCTTATCTATTGTGTTGATTTGTGTTAAATGTTGATATATTTGTTGTGCATTTTACTCTGAGTTATAGTTGGTTAATGTTTCTTACTATAAGTAGAAAAATGCATTCATATCTCTATTTTATGGTTGAATGATGTTGTATGTATTTAGTTGTTGTTGTGCATAGTAAGAGTAGTTATATTTACATTTTTATTTGTATGTATAGCTGAATGAGCTTGAATGTCATGATGTGTGTTATTTTCCCCATTTAAAATTGGTATTTAAATTTTTTATTGTGTCATTTTGGTAGTGACGTGACCCACCTGGGATCTGGGTACGTTACAACCACATGGTATAAATGACAAAGATTTGTTTTTATTGAGAAATTCCTGATAAAGGTTGAGTTTACAAAAATATCATGCATTGTTACTCACTAAAAAAAATTGCAAATGGGCATGGCTCATAGACACCTTTTCTCATCATGGGCAAGCTCCTTATCTCCTTCGTCCTCCAATATTCAAGCATGCTACACTCTTTGAGAACTAATTTGTTCTCTTCAAACTTCCAAATTATTGCATGAATTTTCCCTATTTATCCTTATTCACCACAACCTTGATTTTTAATGGGTTGGATTTGTAAGGCCAACCATCATACTATTTCATTTCGCCTTCCCATTTTTCCAAAAAGACACAATAAAATTAAAAAACAATTACAATATTATTACAAATTTACAAAATATTTTAGGCAAGGATCCCATTCGAATCACACCTCCCCATTTATAGGATTTTGGTACCCAAAATATTAAACTTCAATTTTATACTATGATCATCGAGCAAACTCCAACAAATATCCAAGAAAGGGTGCCACTGTTGTAGGATGGAAAATAAGAGTTGAGTTGCGTTTGGAATAACCTTGCTATCCATATCATGGATGTATATGCCATTTGTTGTTGCAATAGGTTTTTGGAAAACTTCTTATCCTTGGGATACAAGTGCAAACAAATCCTCTTTCCCCTTGACCTTGACTCTCCAATCCTTTTGATTGGTTTTTCAATTCTTGTGATGGAGATCCAGGTGAATCCTCCAAAATTTCACCTTCCGATGTCTAGTCAATGTATAATAATGGAAATAGTTCCTTCATGGGTTTCTTAGCCTGCTAGAGTGCCAACAATTGCTATCCTAATGACCCCCTTTCTTGCAATATAAACAAACTATGTTATACCTTTTTACGTTCATGATGATTTTGTCCATCCTAGTTGCTTGGTCCCCAAGATTTGGAGAAAATATAGATGGAAAAATCATCTCTTTGTTGCTCTCTTCAAAGACTCTACAAGTAAACTTGAGTGGTTTTCTACACACTCTTTTCTCAATTTCCTTTTCCTCCATGGGAATGGATTCTTTTCAGGTTCCCTTTTCCTCAACAAAGGTGGTTTAAGTTGAAATTTTTATAGTTTCTTTTCTACCAAATCCTAGGTTTTCATTCTTTGGACTTTGTTGAGATACAATGGCTTGGATATCATAATCCATTTTCCTCATGATCTTGGGACCAATTCCTCTAGTGTGCTTCTCAAAGTCACCAAAGGTCTCTTGATTAAGGGTCTTAAAAGGTGTGTTTACCATGCTTTATTTAGTCATTGTGATAGCTTTGGCAGTGGCAATGGAAGGGGGTTTATTGGTCTCTTGGGTAGCCACTGGTATCCCCTTCAAGGACTCTTCCTTCACTACTAAGTCTTGGTAGCTGGGAAGCGACTTTGGTGAACTTCTCCTCTTGCCAATTATTTATCTCACTGAATTTCTCCCCCAATTGCAAGAGCTTCAATATTCTCCTATGTAATTCTTCCCTCATGGTGATGAAGTAGTCCTTGAACTTGGCAAGATAATTTTCTAGATCATCTTCTCTTTACCTAAAATATTGATTTTTCTCTTAGATTTGCATATTGAAGTCTCTAAACTCTTCCAACCTCTCCCTCTTCAAGGATTTTCCCATGGTAGCTACTTCAATTTCTCTGATGAACCTTCTATGATACCATCTAATCTGTAAATGGTAGGCCAATGACCTATATATTTCATCAACATGTATGCCTACTGTTGAATTAACTTTCTTATCAATCCAATTTTGGTTCAATGTTTTGCACAAATTTCAATGAATTCCATTTTTATTTCTCGCATTGGAACAAACTTTGCAATTATATTCACAAATATGAGTGTAATACATTTGGCTGTTAGTGGCTTTGTCTCAACTAGATTTTGAGTTTGGGATACTACTTTCAAGCTAAAAAAAATTAGAATTCTTCTTGTTCTATTCTAAAAAGAGAGGGCATGCTTTGTTTAGATGATTGGATGATTGTAGGTTTCAATCTCTTCTTTCTACAAAGAAATGATGATACAAATGATTGTTGTAGCTAAAACCCAATGCTTGCCATATGTATAATATAGTTTTCTAGTGGTGGACTTAGCCTTTATAAATGAAAAATAATTCCATAGATTTTCAACTGAGTGAATTACATTTGAAAGGGGGCGTACCTAGTTATGATATCAAAAATTAACCCAAAACTATCGATATAAACTTACACCACATGACCAAAGACTCTTTGACATATCCCAACATTGAAAGGAATTCTAAAAAAAATGGATTGAGTTGCTCATCAATGAAGAAAACAATGAGTGTGGCTCGTGATCAAAGAACAAATGCCCATGCACTAATAAAAATGTTTTGTAAGGTTTGTGGGAAAAGAAAAAATGCCTAGAGAAATAAAAAATGTTTTGTTTGGATTATGGGTAGAAAACAAACTCCCAACAAGCATTAGAACGTTGATTTTGGTCTATGTCTAGAGGGAAAAATGCCCAAGTAAGTATAAATCGAAATACACTAAGATAGCTCCAAGGAATTAAGGAAAATATTTAGTTAGAGAGGAATCAAATTGTGAAAATAAGTTGTGGGTATGAATTACACAACCCAGAAATACTTGTAGGTGATTATTAGTCATGCCCACAAATAGTAAGGGGACCATTAAGAGGATTGGAATTTTCAAGAAATCAAACTCAAACTAGAACCACAATAAGAAGATTACACAACCACATAGTATAAAAGAAAAGATTTATTTTTCTTGGGAAATTCCTTAAAAGGGTGAGCTATGCATGCTGAAAAATATCATGCATTATTACTCGATGAAAACAATTTTAATATGGGAATGTTTTAGAGACACCCTCACTCATCGTGGATAGTATCCTTGGATCCTTCATCCTCCAATATTCAACCCAGCTTCACTCTTCAAGATCTCATCTTTTCTCTTCAAACTTCCCAAGTTTTTCTTGCATCTCCCTCATTGAACCTTCTTTAATGCAACCTTCATTTTTAATGGGTTTCCTTTGGAAGGCCAACCATCACACTGGTTCATTCTCCCTTCCCATTTTTTCGAAGAGACAAAATAAAATTAAAAAAACAATTACAAGTTATTTCAACTTTACAAAACATTTTAGGAAAGGATCCAATTTGGATCATACCTCTCCATTTGCAAGCTTTTGATCCCTAAAATCTTCAACTCCTTTCAATGTTCTGCTTCAATTATCAAGAAGACTTAGGAAAATGTCAAAGAAATGGTTCCTTTACTATAGGATGGAATATAAGAGCTGAGTAGGGGCTGACTTTGGCATAACCTTGTTTCCCATCTCATGGATGGAGATGAAATTTGTTGTTGCAATAGGTCGTTGGACAAAAAATGCTCCTTCAGTTGCTATGGAAAGAAACTCCTCTTTCCCCTTGACCTTGACTATCCAAGATATATTATTGGCTTTTCAATTATTGGGATGGAGTTTTGAGTGAGTCCTCCCACATTTTTCCTCCTAATGTCTAGGTAATATACAACACTAGAAATAATAGTTCTTGCATGCACTTTTTGGCCTTCTAGAGTTCCAACAATACTTGGCCTAATGAACCATTTTATTGCAACATAAATAAAATATGTCATACCTTTTATTTTCATGATGATGCTTACCAGTTTGGTTGCATGGTACCCCAATATTTGGAGCAAATATGGATGAAAAAATCATCACTTTGTTTCCATGTCCTAAGCCTCTACAAGCATATTTGAATGGATTGTTGTACACTCCTTTTCTAGATTCCTTTTCCTCCATGGGAATGGATTCGTTTCCTATTCCTTTTTCCTTAAAAAAGGTGGTTTGAGATGAAATTATGCTAGCTTCTTGTCCAAAAAATCCTAGGCCTTCATGATTTGTCCTTTATTGAGATACAATAGGGATCATATTCCCTTGGCCTTCATTTCTCATCCCTTGGCCATCATAGCCCATTTTCCTCATGAACTTGAAACCAATGCCTCTAGTGTGTTTGTCACGAAAGGTCTCTTGATGAAGGTTCTGAAAAGGTGAATTTACCATGCTTGATGTGGTCATGGTGTTGGTTTCGACAATGGTAATGGAAAGGGATTTCTTAGTCTCTTGGACAACTACTTGTAGCTCCTTCAAGGACTCTTCCTTCATTGCGAATTCCTTGGATAGTTGAGCAGTGAATTCAATGAACCTCTCCTATTGTCAATTATCTAACTTAGTGAATTTATTCCCTAACTATAAGAGATGAAATCTACTACTATCTAATTCTTCCCTCATGGTGGTGAAGGATTCCAAGTTCTTGTTAAACTTTTTTTCTAGCTCATCCACCCTTTTCCTCCAATATCAATTTTCCTATTGGATTTTCTTATTGAAGTCTCTTAACTATTATAACTTCTTCCTATTCAAGGATTTTCCCAAGATAACTAATTCAATGTCTCTGATAAACCTACTCTTATAAAATCAGATCCATAAATGGTAGTACTATGGCCTGTCCATTTTGTCAACACAGATTATTTGCAAAATGAATTTTGTTCTTGGTCTAGTTTTGGTTCAATGCTCTAATTAGAGTTCAATGCATTCTATTTTTATTTCATACAATGGAAAAAAACTGCAATTACAATCATGAATCTGAGTGTAATCCTTTTGCATGTTAGTATCTTTGTTTCAACTAGCTTTTGATTTTGGGTTACTGTTGTTAAGATAAAAAATACTAGACTTATTCTTTCTTGATTCTAATAGTGAGGGTGTGATCTTTTTGGATGTCTGGATGGATTTAGGTGGTAGTCTCTTCTCTCTACAAAGAAAAGATGATACAAATGATTATTGTAGATAAAACCCAATTCTTCCCCATATGTATAATCTAGTGTTATGGTAGTTTATTTAGCCTTTATAAATGAAATGCTTCCACATATTTCAAATTGAGAAAATTACATGTGAAAGGTGACATATCTGATTATAACATCAAAACAAAACTCAAAATCATCCATGGAACCTCACACCAATTGACGAAAGACTCTTTTACACAACCCAACAATGAAGGCAATACTCATACAAATAGATTGAGTTGCCTAGCAATGAAGAAAACACTGAGCATGGCTCATGGGCAAAGAAAAAATTCTTAAGCAACAATAAAAACGTTTTGTAAGGTTTGTGGGTAAAGAACAAATTCCTAGAGAAATAAAAAATGTTGTGTTTGGACTATGGGAAAAGAACAAGCACCAAACAAGCATGAGAATGTTGATTTTGGTTTTTGGGTAGAGGGAAAAATTCCCAAGTAAGTATAAATCGAGATACACTGAGCCAACTCCAAGGAATTGATTAAATGATTCAATTAGAGAGGAATCAAGATGTTAAAATGTGTTGTGAGTATACTTTACACAACCCATAAATATTTGTAGGTGATTAGTAGTAGTTCCCACAAATAGTAAGGGGACCATTAAGAGGATTACAAATTTCAAGCAATCAAAATAAAACTAGAACCAAAATAAGTGGATTACACAAACATACAACACAAACAACAAAGATTTATTTTTCTTGAGAAATTCCTTATAAAGGGTGAGCTATGCATACTTAGAAATCTCATGCATTATTACTCATTGATTTTTTTTTTAAATGGACATGGCTGAGAGACACCTTCACTCATTGTGGATAGGCTCCTTGGATCCTTTGTCCTCTGACATTCAAGCAGGATGCACTATTTGAGCTCTCATATCTATTCTTCAAACTTCCCAAGTTCCACTTGCATCTACATGTTGATCCTTCTTCACTGCAAACTTCATTTTTTAATGGGTCACCTTCGAAAGGCCAACCATCGCACTCATTCATTTCCCCTTCCCATTTTTCTAAAAAGATAAAACAAAATAAAAAGCAATTAAAATATTATTACAATTTTATAAAAGAGTTTAGGAAAGGATATAACTCATATTAATGTCACAAGCAAGGGGTAATTCAAAATTAAGGTAATTTCATTAATTATAAATTATATATTCTCATTAAAATAATAATGTTTCTTAAGTGACACTCAAGAAGGATATATACCTAGGTCAATTAATTGAGTCTTGGGATTACACACCATTACACAACTTGGATGGCACCTAGAGAGTTGATTTCTAGGAAATGTGATGAATATCACCTCCCACAATGGAGTAGGAATTTCACCTCTACTCAATAATAATTGTGAGGTATGCCACCTCCTATGGTGGAAGTATTTAGAGAAGTAATGTCACCTCTACTTCTATAAAAATGGGGTATCCATATTCCCAAATTCCTCTCCTATGTATTCTATATATGGAGAATAGGAAATAATGGAACCTCCACTTATACCATCATAATAAATTCATAGTATCTTGATTGTTTCCTACAACCATGTGATGGAAAGTTGGCATGGCTCCACCCTATGTCCTATACACATTTATGCATCCAGACATTTTAAGCAAGGGTTCTTGTTACAAGGAAAATATCTCCATGGCATGGGGTAAACCACAATAGACTAAATGACACACATAAATCAACTCTAATACCAAGTATCGTATACAAATGAAATGCCAACAAAACAAGGCCAAGAGCCTACCTCGTCCGGATATTCGATGAAGACCACTGTTGAGCACGCAAATCAAAGATTTATACCTGCAACTTATCCTCAACAACCAAGATATGCAAGCATATGGTGATAATATATAATGTTAGCATATATCTTAGCATAATCCATTAACATACATGAAAAACACGCCCATGGAATAATAATTCAAATATTTGCAAGATATCAATTAGACGAGAAAAGAGTGTTTCTATTAAAATAATTAGCAAAAGTATATAGGTGACACACTTTTGTAACGACACACATCGAAACTGAGAAACTAAGTCCCTTCAATTGGGCCTCCACCACTTCATTCCTCCACCAAAGGCAGGCTCATATAAAGGAGACAATGAGGTTCTCCACCACAAAGAAGGAAGAGCTTGGGGGATGAACAAGGAGTTCAAACTTTCAAGGATAAAGGGATGCATAATCAATATGAAGTGAAATTTCTTCAGAATGTATTTACTCTCAAAGTTGAATTGTTCTATCTCTTCCAAGGCTTGGATAAGGCTCAATTTATAGCTTTCACATGGAACTGAAGGGCCGAGTTGGAGCGTTTCCAGTAAATGGAAGGTAAAGTATCATGGATCTTGTGACATGGCATGGAAACTCGACATAATTTTTAATTTTAAGCACCAAACCCGATGTAGGTGTGTTGTAGTGGAGAAACCTGCGTATACACATGTTGTCTAACTAATAGGGTTCATATATGTGGAAAAATGTGTTTTTTGGATCTGGAAGGTACAAAAGGGGACTTCAATTCTACATAGGGAAATGGAAATTCCATCCAAGAAAGTTGCATGTGGCGAGGTAAAATTTGTTGGAACAGATGCCCCCTAAGGTGTGAGGTCAAAATACATTATAATTCTCAAAAGTAGAGTAATGGAGACTCAACTGCAAGTGCTACTTACTCATGAGAATATGACAATCCATAATGACTTTGTACACATGAACCAACGACCCTATGGTTCATGTTGGTTCATGAACCAATGACCCTATGCATCTCTCGCATGCACCAGATATAAGTAGTGCACAAAAAATACCCTTTGAATAGAATCCAATAAGGAATACTTCTAAAAAAGGCGAGGAAACCACCAATAAGGCTAATGGAATCCAAGACACTACACGAATCCCAATGTGTGAATACATTTTTTCCTTCAAACATAAGGGAAAATCCCAACCAATGACCAATGATGAATGTCAACTGTTGGGTTCAAGGTTACCTACCCATAATGAAAGTAAGACCAGGGTGAATGATAGGACTAAAAATTCATGTGACTTTGAGATACACTAAGGGTATGCCGGACATGTGAAGTTAATATTTTTGAGGAATGGCCGACGCAGGATTATATACGTACTTTGAACAAGGGCATGAGACATATGGATAACTTAGGCATCATAGACTTGATGATAAAACTTCGTGATGCATGACGCATCAACAAACTCTCCATAGGGACTGGAAGAATAACCAGTCAGAGGAGTAAACTCTAAGTAACGAGTTCAACCTCCTAAGGTCATGATAAACCAAAAATTTGGATGACAGTGGACTCAAAAGTTTTTTCTTTGTTCAAAGGCGACTCAACTGCTACCGTAAGGAGATAATATTCTTTTCCAGCCCGTCTTTTTTTGTTTTTTCATAGACAAAAAAATGTTATGATACAGGAGAGGAAACAAGTGTTGCAAGTAAGCAACTAGCTCCAAACAATGGACATACCTATTCTCAATTCAAGTAAGTGCATGCAGGGCATGGACACTTGGGGGGATGTTTCCTCTTAGGGTACATGGTTTCAAGATGCAAAAGATATAAAATTTCTCTGCTTGGATAGTGATGCAAATTGCTGAGGTAAGAGGCTTGTAACGAGAAAGAGAGAACCAACAATAGGCTCAATACTACAAGAAGGATGATTTAATGAAATTACAAATTAAATACAAAGACTATCATTTTTCATAGATTTAAGCCATTGGCCCCAAAAAGTATAAAATAATACCCAGGAGAACTCTTCTAGCCAATGGTGACTAGAGTATTCATTTTTCGTAAGTAGTCTAATTGGTCTGAAAAAGGGTTAAAATTAGACCAAATAGACTTCCTTTCAAAGACATTTAACGAGTGTGAAAGAGACAAGTTCACTCGATAATATTTTCAATTTTTAGAAAGTAAAAAAAGAGCTTAACCAAGACTCAGGGGGAGTCCCATATGTAACAGTTAGAGTGCTTGTGAGTAAGAATATGAGGTGCGAATGCAAATTCATATACGAACTATCAAGAACTCTTGGTCTTATGGAATAACTTCTGCATGGGCACCAAATGGAACAAAGGTTCTAACTAGGGAACCCATGTTTGGTAAGCCTCTACCACTTAATAACGACACTTCTAGTAGGATTAAGAGGGTTTCGTGTCGCTAATAAATGGGTTCGTACCTACGACATATGGATTTCATTCATAGGACAATGAAAGAATGCAAAATGGAGTGACAAAATATCCTATAGGTTGGTGAAAGAAAATGCTGGTTGAAGGCATGAACAAATGATATGACGTTGGAAACCGCAAAAAATCTCGGACAAAACTACCAAAACCAATTCTTTCCACTGCACTAGTAGTCCATAAGGTCAAAAAATTATCACAAGATGAGGGAGGAAGTCAAGGGAATAATTTTGAATAAGGAATTATTAATTCCCTATTGATGTTGTTGAAGAGCCTCGAGGATGGTCACATTTGAAGGACAGAGGACACAACCATTGCAAAACTGGCTATACATGACATCGATTGAGAGATTATATGGAAGTGAAATTGTAAGTCAGGCTTCAAGGAAAATATCAAAGCTATCAAATGACAAATTTATATGGAAGTGATAAATTGCAAGTCAGATTTCAAGGAAAAGATGGCATCATGAGTAGTCATCCAAATATCCTTGCACATGTGGTTTGTAGAAATGCAATATTTGTTGAGGGAGAGTCTCAAGTGTATGAACAAAATATTGAATTTGAAAGGACATAACCTTCTATTGAGCAATGTAAAAATCATGAGTCATCTCCTATTAAGCTCACACTCTATCACTTGGTGAAGTATGAATTGAATGCTAAATATTTGGTTGATGGAAAAAACAATGTTGCTCCCTTGTATCTAATTTCTTAGAAAAAGGTAATCAAGAAAGAAATGATTGACCAGGTTTATGAATAATTTTGTGGACAACATGTGTACATAGTGTCCCCACCTTTTCTTCAAGATTTAAAAAATGATTCTTGGAGTATCATCCAGGAAGAGGCAACCCAAAATCCAAACAAGGATATAGATATGTGGCTCCCTAGGCATATTTTCATGAATTTTATTTCAATCCCATAGGTGCCTCAAGAAAAGTAGTGCAGGTTTGAACTAATTTCAAAATTTTATGACAACCTTTTGTATATATATGAAGTGACATGATTTGAACATATGAGGGGTTTTTCATGCAATAAGAATGAGTGCATCTTCCATAAAATTTCTTTTTCAAGCCCCCCAATTGATTTGGTTTAGTCACTGACTGCTTATAATCCTTGGATGAGGTTGGAATTCTTACCATACCAACTCTTAGGAGGTTTCTTAGCCCATAGACTAGCATGATTCAAAGGGGTCATCATCCCAACAACAAGCACGAGTCATGGGTGAAATATTATTAACACAGAAACCAACTAGCGATGAAATATTCCATCCCAATATGCCAAGGAGAAACTTTACGAGAATAGAGGGAGAATATTTACCCATAATATTGGGTTAAATATAGGTGGTAGCTATGTTGCAAGTATGACTAGTATCAGTCTCATACAACATACTCTTTCCATTGAAATAATTTAAACAACATGGTGTATTCTCACTTGGTATTAAAGAGAAGATCACAAGGCTTGTATAAGGGAAAACATACATCTCATGCCTAGGAAATATTTATCATAGACATGTTCAATTTTGGACACATATATCATATATAAATTTAGATCAATGTTCGAATATGATTGAATATACTAGTGGTGTGTAGATACCAAAATTCATTTTTAGAATAACATTGACAGAGACCCCAACATACAAGAATTTTATTTTCAATGTGTCCCTATTTTTCTTAATTAATAATCACATAGGGAAAAGCTGCTGGTTTCATAAGGTATTGAGGTGGGTGCATTGGTTGAATGACTTCACCTAGAAGCTCATTCAAAACTTTCTACAATATGGTAGGAGAAGAATCATATCACTTGAACAATAACATAGAAAGCATAATCTCCCTTGAGCATTTTTTTTTTTTTTTTTGACATGGAGTTGATGTGTACAATGATGAGATTATGAGTTTTGCATGCATTCTTGAGAAGAGCACATATCCCCGATTTGGACCACTTGTTACCCATATTTCTAATAAAGGTTTTCATATGCATTTTGATGAGAAGAACAATTTTCATGGCATGACATGACACTTATGGAGTAGCCATATTCATTCTTATTTTTGGGCATTTTCACATTTTTTGAGGCATCTCATGTTCTGAAGGAAATAGTCACACCTTTTGAGGCACTTTTAGCCTATTTATGCACACATGTACCTCATCTATCCATGCCACATGGGAATATATTTAGCACTCTCTTCATTTGACATTTTATGAATTGATATCAACTTGATTAAAGGAATGACCCATAGGTGTGGATGCTATGATATTGTGGGGGTTATTTAGAGAATGATGCGATGTGGAATTGGTCACTAGAGTGACCTTTTGTTTTGAATACACGATGTGGAAATCACCTAAAATGACTTGGATAATGATTTAAGGACACAACTTGAAGCCTAATGATATGGACATGGGGGCCCATCCCATTTATGGATGTCATTATGTCTGTTTGGGGGTTTCATCGATAAATTTTGACTTGGAAAGCCATCCCCATGTTTCATGGAGGTCCATTGACCTAGGGTATGTGCATGGATATTCATTGGAGACTTATTTTAGAGGTTATGGGAAATGATAGCACAATTTTATGGAGTTGTTTTGCTCCATTTGGAGAGTTTATTGTCACCTTTTTGAGGATTTGTTTGGCCATTGGAGGTCCATTCAACCTTCTAGGAGGATTTCTAGGAGTATGTATGTGTTTCTTGGGCATGATAAACCAACATGACATCTTGGGATGGCATTTTCCTTTCTTGGAGGATATAAATTCTCTTTGTGGGTTTAATTAATCATATTCATTGTACGTGTGGCTTGACCACTTTTACTTTATTAACGTGTTAGAATTAGTTAGTTATATTTTATTTTTCTTAGGATAGATATAAGAAATCACATGCGAATTTATTATTTTATTGTAAGAGGAAGTTAGGCCTCACTCTATAAATAGAGGAGACATTCCTGATTTGTACCCATGGTTGGATACTTGGGAGCTCTCTCTTTTTGGAGCCTAATCAATATATCTTTCTTAAGGCATTTATTGTGTTAAGGGTTCTTTTTGTGTGGATTAATGTTTTCAAATCTTGAAGCTTTTCCTACTTGATTTCATTTTGGTGCATGAATATTAATGGTGGAACTTTCCAAATCTTATACAAGCCTTTCAAGATTGATCGATAGAGGGATATTGCATATCACATGGAAGGAATAATTTTAGGGATCCTCCTCATTCTTCCTTTATTGATTTGGTGAGTGTTTGATACCATTCTTTGTTCTTCCTTATGGTTTCTTGGATTAGGTGTTAGGTTATTTCATCAATAAATAGTTGTTTTTGGATGGTGAAGGTTTCTTTCCATTGAAGCCCCTTCTTGCAGACCTTGAATCCATTCTTGATATTGATTCAATGAGGGATTAGTTAGCCTCTTGTTTCTAGTCTCAAACCGTAATCCTTGAAGACTCTAAAACAACTCCTTGGAGGATTTTCTTCTTAACCTCATTTACCATTTGATTCACCTTGACTCCTTCACATGTCTTGATGAGGAAGGGAATTCAGAGACAATTCAAGGTATTCCAAGGCATATATCTGTCAGATCAATTTCAACATTGAATTTGAAAATAAGTTTTAGACAAGGATACTATATATATATATATATATATATATATATATATATATATATATATATATATACATATATATATACACACACACACACACACAACTTATATCACTAATAATTTTGGCACATTTTTTGATGAAATTTCGACACCCTTCCAAAGAACACACGTATGTATTCTGACGAACCTAATTCCATAGGTTCGTTGAAGGAATTTTGTCACACTATCAATGTCCTTCTTTTTCTATTAAACATCCGATGTAAAAAATTCCACGTGGCAGTTATAGAGTGATTTAATCAAACATAATTTCGTCGCAAATGATCATCCCAATTGCAATGATCATAAAATTGTCATTAATTCAACACATTGGGATGCCACGTGACATTTTCTAGAAAACCATCATTATCCTAGTCACTGTCATTTTACTCATGGTCATGGTCATTATTGTGATATTGGCATGCATAAATACCATCGAAAAGCTGATGCAACTGCCAACAAAATTGTGACTTCATGGCCGACCATCTCGATTGGAGGAGCGACGCTCTAGAGGGTGCAGTTTGTTGGTGATCCAAATACATGGCATGGTAAATCCATTGGAGTAGCAATTCTAGTGCACGTAATGTATGTCGGATTGAAGACACTAAGACAGGAAATGTATGTCTGAGTGGCAATGCTTGAGAGCTCGAAGTATGTCAGGGTTGAGACAAATGGGAGGAAATATTTCGTCAGAATACTGACATAGATTTGATGATGAAATTGGGTATCAGAAGTCCAACGCCTATATAATAAAGTAAAAAAAAATGAAATTGATGTTGAACACTGAAATCCATGCTTATGATGCATTGTACATAGGGAGAAGATGGATGTGTTAGATTAAGAAGTCAAAGAGGTTGATGCAAATGTAGATGAAAATGTTATCGATATATGATGATATAGATGATTAGGAGTAGGGTTTCTATTTTTTCTAATTCAATCTTTTTAGATCCCCCACATCTAAAAATGTACACTCACACTTAATAAATACATGTTTTAATTTTAAACTATAATTTTTGGCCTTGTGGAAAATGCATGCTAAACTTCACAAAAATGCACGCCCGGGTCTTAAAACACCTCCAATTTGAGTGATTCAAGTTGATGAGTGTAAGTTTTAAACCTGTGAAGTAAAATAATGCATATAGATTCTTAAGCAAAACAAAATCTAATCAATGGCTCATTCACATAGTACACAGAGATTTATACCGGAAACCCTCAATAGGGAAAACCTTTCTTATATTCATTATATCGAATTTCACCATTCACTATACAATATATACAATGTTTTTAGGTACTCCGTAGATACCAAAATCCTAATCCCTAAAACCGAGATTATTTTTAGTAAACAACTAAAAATAGCAAAAACCGTAAAAAAAAAAAAATCGGGGCATGTTGGGCCCCAACAACTCCCCCTATATTTTTACAAAATTTAAAGGGCCCCTATTAGAATCTTGATAATTATAATGAGCTACAGAATCAACCTTTTCAAATAGTTCCATATCTTGGCTTGCTTTGAGACAAACTTAAGACATTCACTATAGTATGAGACATTTATTACAAGAGTATATGTCAAAAGTTAGAAACGAGCATAAAAATCTCAATTTAAACAAAAACGTTAATTTTTATCAAATGTTTACTTTCATTTAAATTATGATTATGTGTTCATTCTTTTGCTCATTAGCAAGTTTGACTATTTTGAATAGTGTGTTCAATACTTCATCAAATAATATCTTGGTTGGTTTCTCATTTTCATGAAATCATTTGGTGATATTAATTAATTAAATTCTTTTTTTTTTTCATTTTGAATCTCATTTCAAAATAATAATAAAAAAATAATTATCTATCATTTGTTTGATTTTGTAAAAAACTAAAATTAATATTCTTCTCCATTAACTTGAAGCTTCTAGAATTTTAAGATAATATTTGAAAACAAATTATAAACAATGTTTGTTTATAAGTTATAGTTAGTTTAAATTCATTTTTTATTTTTCTAGATTTTGTTTTATTCACAATTTTCAGGTTATTAATTTAGGTTTCTTTTTGTTTCATAGGTTTCTATTATCAAATATTTGATATGGATATGATCATGGCTTGATTTTATTATCCAAATACGTTCAAGAAGATTGATCCAAAAATAATTTTGGATTGCTACAAATAATTTTATGAGCAACAACAGATAAAATTTGGAAAGGCGTCAAGATCAGACAGATGATTTTTCAGAATTGATTGCAGCCAAACCGTGAGGAATTTGAAGAAATGGTTGAAAACCCAGAACCCAAATGGACCCATTTACCTTCCACATAGATATTTTCCCAAAAAAATGCACGATTTGAGAGATATTGATGTCTTTTTACGAGACAAATTTCAGGTGGTGAAAATTAATAGTGACGCCCAGAGTGTTCATTCATTATATAAATATATGAGAAAGTTCAGAGCTAAAAGATACAAGAATTGGAGAGGAGGATTTTAATCCTTTCTCTTTGGTATATTATTGCTTTTGTAAACATTTTATTTCTTTTCAAATGGAGTAATGGATGGATGAAATCTTTGGGAGAATGGACGAGTATTTTCAAAGAAGAATATGAAATTCTAGATTGCTTAATGGATTTTGTCCTGTAAGTAAAGTGGTTTTATTTTCATTATAATATCTTCATATTCTTTGAATAATTGATTATGCATTGATTTAAATAGTTTTAGTCTTTTTTTATCAATACATGGTTAATTATTATCATTTATGTATTAATTTTTCCAATCTTTAAAGTCTATTATCCAAAAAAATTCTTCCAGGACTATAGAATGGACAAGTGATTCCAAAAACTTAATAGAATGGCATATATTCATTTTGGCTTTAGCCTTTTGTTTATAATGTTGTTATTTATGTTTTTTTTAACCTGTTATATGTGCAGGTCTGATATCTTTAGATTAAATGATCTATGATGTGTAGGAGGTTTATATTATAAATACCATTTATCATTTTCTTCATCAAAATACAAACGTTGTGATTATATCTTCGATTTAAATAATGAGATTTATCTTTGAGTTTTAAAATGAATGATAAAATGCATAGATTGCTTCCAGATTTATCTTGCTGTAATCATGTATAATTATGAGATCACAGGTTTATGTTTGTGTTTCCTTTTCTGTCATTAAAACCTAAGCTGCCAATACATGCTCTGAATTTATTTATAACAGTCATAAGGTTCATTGCAGATTTCTCTCTTGGACATGGCAGTTGGATGTTCACCACTCATGCAGATGCTTGGATACACCTCACTAATTCACTGACATGATAGTTTCTTTGTATTTTTCTGTCATTTACATATCATTAAAACTAGAATGTATGGTTCAACTTTGACTATCCACATGTTCATGTTTCATTAACTTTTTTTTGCAAGATTCTTTAAATTTATAAAAGAAAAAAAATAAATATTTTTATGTTCTTTCTTTATCTACTTCCTAGAAGCAATCATTTTCCACATCGATTTTCGTAAGTTTCTATTAAAACTTGCATATTGTAAATCATGTAAATAAATGAGACTTGTGTATCTT
>JASDQU010714648.1:0-23260 GCA_032191745.1 Picea mariana
ATATTTTATCCATATATTGGATTATGAGTGGTCATGGTATGAAAATTACCATTTTGGGGGAAATTGGGAAAATGTTGCATTTGTAGCTTTTGTATCTATTGTAATTTGCATGCACAATTATTGTTTTACAATCCATATTCATACTTTACACATATAGGTTTCATATTCATTACAACAAAGATAAATCTATGAAATTACCATTGTTATATCAAAATGTCAAGTACATGAAACTACTTATGTTTTATTCAAACATCTTGCAAACAAGATGACAGTGGTGGTGTATATGTGTATAGCTCAATCTCAAGTAACTTTTAAAGTATTACAGGTATTGATATGTGACTATGCACACTCATACATATCAATAACTATATGCACTCATACATGTCCTTAACTACATAAAATAAAATACATTGTTAATAAATTGTCGAAATAATGATGTATATTACATATTTAAATGTAATTGCATGGAGTACAAGTTATATAAACCAATGTTATTTTGTAACTACTCTAGGCTGCTTGGGAGGTTTCTACAAGCCCTGCTCTTGAGATAAAGAAAAATATGCAGATCCTCTCTTTGTTTTTGTATAGGCTTCTGATTTTTTTGTAGTTGTAGTAGGAACATGTTGTAATTGTTTCTATAGATCATTAATTTTCTTTGCATAATTGTGCATTTTCTCTTGCAATCTTGTTTTATACTTTTCTTGCTTTTTCAACATTTTTGCATTCTTCATATACTTCTCGGCATTGGCCTTTTGATTCTTTTCAAGTTGTTTCTTTTCTTTTTTCAGTTGGGATCGAACATTGACCAATTGACCACTGAGGTTTTGTACTTTATTCTCAAGCTCTTGTTCCCTCAAATATTGTTTCTTCGATGCAACAAAGAAAATTGGCACCGCCTCAATCACTGTTGTACTCTATAATTTATGCTGCAAATCAAAATTTTGGGTTTCAACTTGTGTATCCCCGCATCACATCCCAAATGTTGTGCCTTTCAGTTCTACAAGAGTTCATTATTGAGCTCTTTAATATTTTTATCTCTCCCAACTATCTTCATCTTCAGTGATTCCACCATTGGTGATGGGGCATAGAGATCAGCTAGAACACTACTTAATGCTTTAGCTTCTCGAGACAAATTATCTTTTCTTTCTCTATACTTTTCCAAGTCATTTGAAGGAATTTATTTTGTTGGACTACCATGTCTTATATCTTTACCCTTACACATACCCTGAATTTTACCTGTATCTTGATCTTTTCCACCTTCTTTACTCTGACTTTCTATTTCATTTTCAAGTTCTGTAATCTTCTCTTTTACTGCACTGCATGTTGGCCCTTGACCAAGTTTTGGATAACCTTGGTCACGTTTGACCATTTTTGGGACTTTGACAGGCTGGTCGAAGGTGGAGCGCAAGGCGAAGAAGAGATAGCGGGATCTCAACCCCTTCTTAGGGTAATTTTGGGTTTAGGGTTTATGTAACAGGTATGGGATGTCGGCCCAAGGGTTTACCCATGCCTTGGCCCCTTTTCTAATGTATAAATAGATATCTAGACGATGTAAGAAACACACTAGATCTAGGAGAGAAGTGGTGCTAAGTGCTATATTTTGTTGAGTGCAAATGATGTAAGTATTTGGATCTATGAGATTGAGTTAGCATTGTGCACACTGTGTGCATGAGAACTTGCAGAGCTAAGTGCAAGTGACTGTAAAGAGGTTTTGTGCTATAACCCAGCTCAAGGAAGGAGGATCTGGTGAGGTGCGCGCAGATCTCTTGTCCTATACGGAGTGGGTTCTTGTGGCTCTATGCTTGTAGAATATTGATAGAAGACAATAAAGAAGAGAAGAGTTGGTGGACATAGTCCCACACTGGGGTGAACCATGTATATCTTGTGTTGTGGTTTATTTGTGCATTATAGTTGTTATGTTATTGATGTGATTTATGCTTAGTGTAGTGATATATGTTAGAAGCACCTGGTATAAGAGTATCTTATTGCTTAGTAATGGGGATGAATGCTAGATCTGATCTATTTCTATATGTTAAGTGCTTGGATGTATTAGATCTTGTTGAGTACTGCATTGTTCTGTAATTTGGGTTTCTCTTGCGATGTGACTAAGGGTTAAATACTAATGAATGTTAACTGCTAAGTGCTTTGTTAAAGTATTGTAATCACATATCTGTGTCCCAGCTAGGTTGCAGACACTTGAGTCCTACAACCACCCCTGCCTCTACCTCAGGTGAGAGTTCATCTGCTTTGCAGGTGTTTCCGAAAGGGTCCGTAGTTAGGGTTTTTTTGGTTCGTTGTTGAAGCGTTGAACCCTAGGTCTGCCCCTGTGCCAACATTGTCCTTACTTTTACCTTTTCCCTTACCCATACCCTGACTTTTACCTTTATCCTTACCATTTCCACCTTCTTTAGTAAGCATTTTTATAACTTTTTTAAGTTCTCTTATATTCCCATTTGCACTAAGAATTGTTATCTTTCTCTGATTCAACTTATTACCTTGGTTACTATTTTATTTCTTCAAATTGGTCATTGTGTTCTTATATTATTCAATATATGACTTATGCTTCTCATGTAGCTCTATCACTTTGTTTTTCAAATTCAGTCTTAAAAATTACAATCATTTCCTCTTTCTCCTTCAAACTCTTTTTTAATTCATCCACCTCCTTATTACTTGCAATTTGCAATGGATGTATATTCAAAACGTCTAGGCTTCTTTTCGATTCTTCTTTAAGATTTGAAATAATTATTTTATATGTCGCCAATGAATTTTCAAATATTGACTTAGCATCATCAATATCCCTCTTACATTCCTCTGTAATGTCGAATGCCTCACTTTTTAATCCAGCAATAACATGATCTTTTCCATGTATTTTGTTGCTTGATTCTTGTATTTTCTTTGCAATAGGTATTTTCATATTTGCAATGTTCTTCAAGCATTCAATATTATCGATGTGATTTAGTTCACACTTTTCCTTCCAGTTGTATATAGAGGAAGAATCCTCCATTGCAACAATCTTGTAATGCATCATTCTATTCAATGCCCAGAAAATAAATTTGTTATCAAAAATGTATGTTGGAGTGTTCACATTTGAACTTGGAGAGGTAGAATCAACGCCCATAACAAGGACATTATACTTAAGTAACGCCATTTTAGGAGGAATTATAGAGATTATAGTTTCTAAAGTAACACAAATATCAGCATTGCATGTTTTCATAAAATGGTCCATACCTCCCTACTCCTCGGCTTCATTCATAGATTCATGTAGGTCTCTTAAAGTTTTGACAGCATTAACTTCATCTTGGGAAACTGTATCAAAACTGATTTCCACACTGTCAACTGCAATCTATTCAGGTACTTCCTCAATGGGTTTATTTTATTTTGATCTCCTAATGTAGGTTTTAAGAGGGCTTGTTTGGTCACCAGGTCAATATAAATCAATAATTTTCTATAGTGTGCTCGAGAAACCGAAATTAACCTTCTTTTTTTTTACTTTCTTCAAGGGAAAATTGTAATTTTTTAGCCAATATATGAGGGACATCTATGGCCCTGTATTCAACACAATAAGTGACTACCCTCATGCAATCACCAGAAATATCAATTTTATGATGATTCATAATTGTCCTAAGGACAATTTGAATCAAAGACTTATATAATCCCTAGGGAAAATATAGCATTCTTAATTTGTTCCTGGTAACAAATACCTTTTTCCCACATATTTTACTGGCCATCTCAATATTTTCTACCTTGGGGTTTTTTTTGGAGTTAAATTTTGCTCCCCCTCTATGTGGAATTTTTGTTTCTCTTACAAGAAAATCAACATCTAGGTAAATGCTCTGGCCAAATAGTTTTAGTTCCATAGATATGTTATCATAATTATCTATGGCCATATCTATCTCATCATTTTCGAAATGGAAGGGTCCAAACATAAAGTCAAAAATATCTACTCTTCTCAGGGTATTTACCATACCTGTTGGACAATTTGTTGTGTCTCTTTATGCTTTATCTCACTCCTAGAATTTGTTGACAGTGAAATTTTCATCGAGGGAACTGCATGTTTCAACTATTGCAACCATGGTAGAGGACGCCCATGTTTCAATTGCGGCCATGGTTTTATGGGTTCAAAGTTGAAATGGATTTTTTAGAAATACGCACTAACATGAATGGGCACTGAGGAATGGAAGTTGTGGAATGCACACTCACGATGAGGAAACCCTTGGTAGGAAACTGACTTTTTTAAAAATGATTTAGGGTTATATTGGTATATTTTTCTATAAAGCAATTTTGATAATAACAATTAAATTAATATTTATAGATAAGATATTATCTACTATAAATAACACTTTCGCAAAACTTGTCAGGAATTTTTATAAGCACACTCAAGTATATTTGTAGAATTTTTTAAAAATGGACTTGGGATTTTTGAGAATTAATGAAAACTTTCCATCCTCTAAATGAGGGGAAGTACTCAGGGGTTTTCCCCGAGTGTTGTAACTTGAAAAAAAAAATGATTTTCATAATGTGTCAAGGTAATTTTGAAATAAAAATTACAAACGTTGTCAACTATAATACAAAAACACGCACTTATTCTCAAATTAAATGGTAAAAAATATATATTGCATGCATTTGAAACCAATCATAGGTGTGGGAGACTTACAAGTACTTCAAGTTTCTAAGATTCTAGGACTCGGGAAATAACTCAACATACAAGGTTAACTACATATGTGTCTTTCCAAACAACTTTTCAAACATGGGTTCAAGGTTGTTATAATATATGTCATAGTAGCCTCAATCATACATAATGGATCAACATCCATTTTCATTCATCTTCCTATGCAAACCATTCAAATGGGCTAAGGAAGAACCATTTAGGGTTTAGTCTAGCATAGGGTTGCATAAAATGTTAAGTGTGTGCATTTTTATAGTGCAGGCGTGCATTTGTCATTAACAAGGTGTGCATGTTCCTCCTTACTATGTAAACATGCAATCCCATGCCCTCAACGTGCAATTTCAACTTGAGAAGTGAATTTTTCTCTAATAGGGTGTAAATTTTTCTCAATATCCCATTTTCATGTAATTTCATAAGCTCAAAATACAATTACCAACACAAGGCATGCATTTTTCTTCCTAGGGTGTTCATTTGTCATCTGCCTTGTTTTCATGCATTTTTCCTTTTTAGGGCGTGCATTTTTCACCATGGAGCTTGCATAATTTATTTGAAGGAATGGATGTTTCATAATCCTATATATCCCTATTATATTCATACCAATTTCACCATTGGGTGTGCATTTCCCTCGGTCTAGCATGCATTTCCCTCGGTTTGGCATGCATTTCCCTTGGGCTGGAGTGCATTTCAACAAGGCCAATTTCAACTTGAGACGTGCATTTTCCCCTTACATGGTGTGGATTATCCTCAATACCCTATTTTCATGTAATTTCATAAGGTCAATATACAATTACAACACAAGGCATGCATTTTTCTTCCTAGGGTATGCATTTTTCATATGCCCTATTTTCATGCATTTTGTGCATTTTTCTTCCCAGGGCATGCATTTGTCATCTGCCCTGTTTTCATGCATTTTGTGCATTTTTCCTTTTTAGGGCGTTCATTTTTCACCATGGGGCGTGAATAATTTATCTTAAGGAATGTATTTTTCATAAGCATATATATCCCTGATATAATCATAATTGGGCATGCATTTCTCTCGGTCTGGCATGCATTTCAGCAAGTCTAGGGTTAACAATCTGACCTCTTTGTTTTACAACGTCATTTTTACCCTTTATGCACAACAGAAGGTTTTTTCTCTAAAAACTCCCACTATGTCCTCTAAAATGCAATCCTAAGTCCTAAAATAGTTTAATTCCTTATTGTAGGATGGGTATGTTACAATTTCCCACCCATCCAATCCTTAGTGTTTACATCACTGATTTTCCATTCCAACCATTTGGAAACTAATGGAAGGATTAATTGGGTTTATGTTGTTGCAGAAACTCCTAATTAAATCTTGTTATAGTCTCCACATCTAAAAATTCACACTCACACATAAGAAATACATGTTTTGTTTTTTTTCTTTTAAAATCTAATTTCTGCCCTTGTGTAAAAATGTATGCCAAGCTTCACAAAAATGCATGCTTAGGTCCTAAAACACCTCAAATTTGAGTGATTCAAGTTGTTGAGGGTGTATTATATAATTTACACCTGTGTACATATTTGTATTTTCATTTTCAAATGTAAATGTGGATGTTGTGCAAAAGAGACAACATTTACCTTGTAAATTGAAAGACCAAAATAGTAGAAAGTGACATAATGGAAATGCACACCCATGCTTCTATATAGCTCCAAATTTAGTTATAAGAAATTTCAGGTGAATATAATAACATTATAAATCTACCTATATCACCATAAGTGAGGTTTCAATTGAAATAGGACGTCTACCTTGAACCAAGATTGAGGACTTTTTATAAAATGGAGGGTAAAACTATATTTCTGTAAAATGCACACTCAAGACTCATACAACCTCTAAATTGAGTTATTCAAATTGTGGAGTTTGTATTTTATCATTTTTCATATTGTAATACATTTATTTCTTCATTTTTAAACCAAAAAACCTCTTCTCTGCATAGAATCTAAAAGTTGCCTTGTAAATGTAAAAAAATGCAGAAAGGGAAAAATGGATAACAAAGCATGAAAACAAGGCATGATGAAAAATGCACACCCTACCAAGAAACATCTATGAATGTTGTTGGTCATTACATGTTACAAGTTACAGAACTATGGATATGTTGTAAACTCTAAATATTGTATACTAGGGTGATATCTTAAGTTGTTTCCCTTTCCCTAATTTCAACAATATTGGATTTTGACCATGTGTGAAAGGTTGGAGGATGCATGCCAACCATTAAAAAAAATGTTTACAAATATTGGAAGGATGTTGTCCAACTATTTGGAGAAATGGAAATCATAAAATTGTTTCCTTTTCCTTTAATTCCTCTTACATGGGATCATAGCTCCTCTTCCTCTCTATTAGGTGTATTATGTTTTTTGACCTATAAAAATGCATTTACATGTGTGAAATTGGTAGAATATATTCGTACATTGTACTTGTATTGATTCATTGGATTTTGTTGTAACAGTTAATTACAATGCCATATAATATTACTCCAGAGGAAAATTATAGGATTATTCAAAGGTTATTTTCGACAATGGAATCAAAGGGTGATAGGAAATGGTATTTCCCTTGCAGGGAATGCAAGGGCTTCAAGAGAAGAAGACTTTTAATAACAATAGATGAAAGGCATTGTAGACAATTTGGATACATTGAAGGGAGGTATGAATATCTTCCCTTGGTAACTTAGTACTCATTATATGTTTTTGTATTGATTGTGTTCGTAGAACTTTATATCCTTTTAATATTCGTTACATACACTAATATCATTTTATTGATTGTAATTATAAAGAAAGGGTGTCCTAAGTGCGATCTTGGGAATGTTCCAAGTAGTAGTAGAAATCTTGTTGTACACATTGAGGAATATGGAGTGAATATTGGAGATCAAGTTAGTCCTATGGAAGAATATGAAACTGATAATAGTACAGTTGAGAATGATGGTATAAATAGATTAATCCAAGACACATTTTCTCCAATGGATGACAATTTTGATGATATTCATTATGCACCTCTGATTGAGAAGTCGCAACAACCCCTTTACGAAGGCTTGAGGACAAATATTTTCTCTACTGTATTGTTGCTAGTGAACTTGAAGGTATTGAATGGTTTTTCAAACACTTGTCTCACCTATATCCTAAGGTATGTAATATAATTCATCACATATACATAATAGGTATAGTTTTGTTTTGATTCTCTATTCTTAGTATTATTAATTAATTGTAAATTAAGGATGCAATATTTAATATTAATATTCTTTACATTAACTAGTTATATTTTGCGTTGTAGATTGTTAGGTGAATTTCTCCTATCATCATCTAATACTTTACCTCGCACATACCAATAATTATCTGCCATTATGAAAGATATTGGAATGGAGTACCAAGTTATTGATGCATGTCCTAATGATCTTATTATATGTTATGGAAAATATGCATCGGAAACGAAATGCCTGTAATGTTAAATCAATAGATATTGAACCAATCAAGTAACAAAGCACGTGCCTCACAAGGTTCTTCGTCATATTCCCATAATTCCATGTATGTAGCAACTTTTCAGGTGCCAAAGCATAGCACAATTTACGGATTATCATGCACAGAAAAAAAGTGAAGATGGTGTTCTTCGAGTGCCTAAATAGGGTTCTGCATTTGGGAACACTGAAGAAATATGGCCAATTTTTAAAGATGAACCTCATAATATTAGGCTTTCATTGGCAATTGATGGTGTCAATCCATTTGGAGAGATTGGGTCTATTTACTCAGTGTGGCCTATTTTTGCTATAAATAATAATATTTCTCCTTGGATGTAAATAAAGAGGGAGCACACATTGTTGGCAATGATTGTTCTAGGTATTTGTTTACAATAGTTTTTTGAACACAATTTTTTTTTTTGTAAATAAAAAGAAGGTACTTGTATTAATATCAATTGTTATCTATACAATGCGAAGTGTTAGCCACATGCCATAGAAGGGAAACCATAACAGGTGGTCGCCATTAGAGACTCAAGATTTGATACATCACCGTATGAGATAAAAATTTCTGAACGAAACAGACTAAACAAAATTGTATGTCCTAAATGCATGAACAAAACTGTATGGATAATATGGAAATGGTGACTATGACTGTCTAGTCTGCTACTAGAGTAATCAAAAAACATAATCCTGCAATGAGAGAAAACAAAGAATAGAAACCTGGAGGCTTTACTCCACAAGCAAGCTCGGGCGGCCATGGATGTTGTAGACAGGGGTGTACTTCTTGCCACACGTTGGGCATCGAGTCTGTGCACGAGTGTCTTCTAGTGCATCAAACAGAATGTCCATTGTTTGACCGAGGGTGTGTTGTGAGTGTAGCTGATCATCTTGTTTTTTTTTTATTTCAAAGATAAGTTGGAGGTGCTCCTCCGTGAGATTATTTGCACAGAGATAAGGCCGATCCTCTTTCTTTTCCTCGCTAGTGACCGTCGTGTTCTCCTCCACCTGCCAGCTTGGGGGGATTTCCTCCTCCACCATGCAGCTATCATCACCCGACGTCATATATCGGGTACTTTGGGGGGGCAAAAGACTAGTGGTAAAAGGAATGCACTCACTCGATGATGGTGCTTCCTCTTTAACCAGGAAATTTCCATGGATGGAATGAGGGGAGGATGGAGGAGGCATCAACGACCCCTGGCTATTATGCCTGGGGCCCAAGATACGAGCAAAAATGAGAGATAATTGGGAGGGGGCGTTGTAGTACTATGCACCTCTCCTAGAATTCCTCATTTCTCTGGGCATGGTGGTAAAAATGCAAAGGCAGAGGGCTAAGGGCGGAGATGCGGTTGGAAAGCGCTCGGGAGAGATCGAAATAGCTGAGGCATAGGTGAAATAGCCAAGAAAAATGAAAAGAAATATCCTGTAAGGGCAAAGGGATAGAGGCGAGGTAATGAAATGGTAAGGTGAAAGTTCATCAGAGAGATCAATGGAGAAAACAAAGTTGCAGAGGGAAAAAGTGAAAAAATGCTCAGAGGAGCCAAGGAGCAGGAGAAAATGCATAGGGGGAAAGGATGAGTTCACCAGGGAAATTTATCGCTTAGTACTCCGTGAATTGATGGATGGGCTAGCCATTAGATCTGAATTAACAGCCTCCCTAGGCCTGGTACGCCTGGTCTGGCTTGCACGAGGGGCCATTAACCCTGCAAGGTTGTCCAGGCGCACTACCATTACTATCCACAGGGTGTGAGCCATTCGGTAGTTATGAATGGTAGGCTGGTGGCCGGGGTTAATAAATCCACTGGCCGCTCCATTCTAGGTGTCCTCTTACGCTGACCAGGTGGCACCCCATCCGGGGTTTTGAACGCAACTTTTCATTTTTCTTGTTCATTACATATTTATATATATATAAATATATAAAAAATAGTAATGATGTGTATTTTCAATCAATTAGGTAAGTACCAAGTTAAATATATGAATGTATATATTGAGCCTCTTATCGGCGAGCTACTAAAGTTATGGGTTGGCATCACTATGTACGATATCTCTAGACCAATAGGGAAAAAGCAATTTCAATTCCATGGAATAATTACATTGACAATTCATGATGTGCCAAGGCTAACGCATTTTTGTGGTATGTAATGTGCTACTACACTTTAATAGTATATAATTTTTTGAAAATATCATGCATGTTTTTTAAATAATTCCTTGGTATATAATTGATAGTCATTAATCCATATGTTGTAGGCCTTCAAACAAAGGGTAAACTTGCATATCCAACATGTGGTGCTAGGATGAAATATCGTCGTTCAAGAAGCTTAGGAAAGGAGGTGTTTGATGAGTATATGAACTTCCTCCCTAAGAACCATAAGTATCGAACTACAGAAAACCATCTTTTCAATTTGAAAGAAGAGACTGGAATAAAACCACGAAGAATGACACCTCACCTATGGAAGTTGGAATATAATAGAAATCGTCAAGGTAAGCAATTATTCTATGTATCATATATATATTAATCTTTTAGAATTTTAATTTGTATTGAATTATGTTTATTGTATCTAACAATTATTGTTGTAATCTCATCTATTTTTCATAAACGTCTTCAAGGAATTAATGGGCTTCCACGAGGAATGGAAACATACCCTATACAATTTAGCAAGTTTCCCTACTATAAGAACCTACAAATAACTCATGTGTTTGATACAATGCATATCAGGAAGAATGTAACATAAACATTATGGAGAATCTTAGATGGAAGGAGTGACAAAGAAAATTTGGCAAAATTTGTAGTGACATTCAGGAAGCCAATCATGCAATGAAAAATGTGATTAATTCAAATAGTGATGGAAATTGAGATATTCTTCCATGATTATTACAGAGCAGCAAAACAATGTTGTAAAATAGGTCATTAGAAAAAATAAATTTCCCATAGGATTTGCTTCAAACATAATTAATATCTTAATGAAGAAAGGTGAATTTGGTGGGGTAAAAACTCATGATTGACATATTGTTGGCCCTGGGTTATGGAAGGAAGCGAAGAACGAGGAAGAAAAGGGAAAAATCGAGCTTCACGGGAGACACAGTGACTGCCACTGGGTCGAAGCGAGCAAAAGAACAGAAAAGATGGAGAGAAATAAGAAAAAGCAAGTCGTTGGATGAGGAGATCGAGGATGATAGATCAGCAAGGGAGAGGGATTGAGGATGACTCAGAAAGTGGGAAAGACACCGTTGGATGCTTTGGAACACCGCGTGAGAAGGAAGGAAAGACAGGTTGGCAAAGCCCGAAAAAAGAGGGTCAAGTTGACCGAGGGTTTTAGACACCTAGGGTTTTCTGTATTTAGGGTTTTGGCACCTAGGTTTCGGCATAAGGTTGTCGGTGAGGTATTGTAATGTATAAATAAAGGTCAAGAGAACCTGGGTTGGGTTGGTCATTGAGTATTGGTATGATATTGTTGTTGATCTAACTCTATTATTGTGTGAGAGATTATCGTATTGGGGGAGAGAAGTGTTGAGAGAGAGAACCTTCTGGTATTGTAAGATCTTCAACTATGTGCGAAGATCAAGTCCTGCAGCTGGGTGTGCAGGAAGGGGAGAGAAAGAGAGAGAAGAAAGAAGATCTGCTAGTTGAGAGCGCAGACAAGAACTGTATGCTTTTCCTTAATAAATCATAAGCACAATTCTGTGGACGTATCCCTAGAGAGAGGGTGAACCACGTATACCTTGTGTTGTGGATGTGTGATTGATGCTTTGATCTCTATTTCTGTTGTATTATTGTTTTCATTGTTGTGTTAGATCAGTTCTATAGCTGTGAAGGAAATATCTAGCTAGTTTAATGATAGATGCATGTTATGTTGTTGTTGCAATAAGAACCACTTGATATTCCCCTAGTTGTAGACATCTCTATCCTGCAACCCCCTCATAGTTGCTTCGAGTGAGACTGCAATTTCTTCGAAGGTGCTACCGAAAGGGCCAGTAGCTAGGGCTTGTTGGTGTGCTCTTGGAGCTGAACCTTGGGTCTGTCCCTATGCCAACAAATGGTTCTATTGTCGGGACAGGAATCTTTTTGAGGGAATGTCAAGGTGGTTCCCATCGAAGATAGATATTCAGAAGTGGGTAGAAGATCAAGAGAAGGACTTCACTGAAGCCTAGAACAAGAACCCTAAAATAAGCACTGAAGATTGGCTACAAAGATACATCTTCACCGACATTCACGAGATCTTCTTTGGAGGAATCCATCGGGAGTTACATGAGTGGTTGGCTAGGTTATCTGACACACAGTTTGAAATAATATCTAGACCCCCTGTGGTTTGGACACCAACATTGATCTAGAAGGTCAAGAGAGTTGACAACGTTGTATCCAGAGCAGTAGATCATTGGTTTGATAGTACCATCAGAGGGTATATCACTGAGTTTGTTGTTGACAGAACATAATCATATAGTCAAGCCGAGAGATAATTTTTCAAGGGACCCATAGGAAAATTTTTGCACTTCCTGAAGCTAAGAATCAAGATGTTCTTGCTTGAAAACCACATATTGAAGATACAGTAGATTGATCATACCTGAAAAGGATAATGTTCAATATCTCGGACAGTGACATCGACACAAAAGTAGGACATACGCGTAGTGGGAAAGTATTCCGTGGAGTTCACCTTGAGAATTTGTTTAAGAAAAACTATGACGAAGAAGGTTTCTATAGTGGAGAAGAGGCAGATCTAACCGACGAAGAGCATCCTGAGCCCACTAGAATAGAAGAAGGGGAAGCTGAAGAACTGCGCCAAAGCGAGCCAGAAACCTCAGGAACTACGCGAACTACTGAAGTAAGTAACGCTAATCCTCTTGTTGTCTCAACAATACCTAGCAGTCAGAATAGTCAGACCCACCAGAGTCTTCAGAGTACTATTACCAGTAGCCCAGCATCTATTCGAACAAGAACCCTAGTTAGCTTTATGGCAGATGAAATGAGACTCCCTATCTTTAGAGGAGATGGATATGAAGACCCAGATCAACATTGGTTTATGTTTGAGGCCATATGGAATATTAAAAGTATCACTGATGAAGCCATCAAGAGAACCCAGTTTAGCACTATGCTAAGGGACCACGCACTGAGATGGTACATGAAACTTGTCCAAGGACTGGCACAACCTAAGCCCCTGAATGAGATCAAGAATGCGTTGATTATAGAGTTTAAAAAATCTAAGTCAGAGTCACAATGTATTACGAAACTAAAATAAATTAAACAAAAGGTAGCAGAACCTATTTGAGAGTTCGACCAAAGATTCAAGACCCTGACAGGCCAATTAACTTTCCAGATCCCGACGAACAGAACAAAGAGTGGTTCATCGTTGCGTTGTTACCACACATAAGAATCCCTTTGATGCAGCAGAAGATTGCGTCTCAGGAAGAATATTTGGAGATCACCATGAAGCTTGAATCAACACCGATGGGAGAATCTAGCTCAGGCATTAGCTAGATCATGAGTCAGTTAACTAGTTTGTTGTTACAAGTCGAGGATATGAAGAAAGATAAGGGAAAAGACAAAGGGGAAGATATCTGGTGTGTAAGATGCAAATCTGAAGGCCATGATAAGGAACACTTCCCTTTATTTCATGAGTACTTGGCATTAGGAGCACCAAGCCCCTTAAAGCAAGTTAACCTATCATGGTGCGAGGAATGTAGAAATAGGCATCGCCCAGGTGAGTGTTATTACATGCAGAAGTATGTCCAGACACCCACAAACTTGTATTTTACATTTTGTAAATCAGTAGGGCATGATGATCAAGATTGTAGAGATTATGATCTCATGCATGAAAGGTCGAGAGACGTATACAAGATTCAAGGCAAAGTACAACAAGAGGGTAACACTCTACAGTACAACTCTCCGGGGAGAGGAAATTTCACTCCTCGTGGTGGCTACAGAGGACGAGGATGAGGAGGAGGTATGGGCCGAGGCCGAGGTCAAATAATCTGTTACAACTGCGTGCAAACAAGCCATCTAGCAAGGGATTGTCAGAATCCCTGCACAACCTGTAGTTACTGTAACTCCTTCAAGCATGTCATAGAAGAATGCTCTGTGTTGCTGGCTAAATTTCAGAGAAAACGAGGACCCCAACAAAACCCACAAGTACAACTGATATATGTTGAACCTCATGGAGTAGACCCTAGAGTCATTGTTATTACTCGAGGAGGAATTGCTACAAGAGAAGACAGAGCAACCCAAGGAAGGATTGAAAATGACCACGGAGTCAGGAAAGCTATAGAAAAGACCCCAATGTTCGATGCTAAGAAAGAAAGGCATATATTCGAGGAGGCAAGGAAAGAGTTCAAAGGAGATCAAGGATATTCATCAAAGAGACAACTAGAAATCAAAGAATACGGTATGCCTCCGGCGTTTGATCTGTTTTCATCACCAACAGAAGGGAAAGAGGTAAGAAAACTCATGGAATTCTTGCACACTTGTGTTAAGTTAATTCAAGATAAAGGCGCTATACAAGAATTACAAGATTTAATCAAGCACTATGAACTAGGAAAAATAGACCCCTTATTGAATAGAGCAGTGAACCAAATTGGAAGAAGGAGAAGGCCAAATAAAGAACTACACTTGAATGCTCAGATATGAGAGTATGAGATAGACTATGTGGTCCTCAACTTAGGGTCAGAAGTCAATGTCATGACGAAGCAGACTTGGGCATTGATGGGAAAACCCAAGCTGATATATTCCCCTATCAGGCTTCGCATGGCTAATCAGCAAGTTGTCAGACCATTTGGACGATTAGAGCATGTCCCAGTGGACATGGATGGGGTAAGAACCTTTGTAAAGTTTGAGGTAATTGAAATTTTTGATGATAGTTTCCCTTACCCTGCATTGTTAGGAATTGATTGGGCCTTCGACAATTCCACTGTTGTTGATTTAAAGAAAAGACGCATGACATTTGAGAAAGATGGCCTTAGGTTCGTTGCACCTTTAGATCCAGATGAAGGTCCATGATACACAGAACCTATCAAAGAATAAGACCACGCATTTGAATTGGAAAACATCTACAAATTAACGGCTAGACAACAAGATTATATCAACCCTACAGCTGACAGAAATCTGAGTTGGTGAAGTGACAACGCATGTTCATCTGATTCAGAAGAAGCACTGGAAAACTGGAAGAACCATATGTACGAAGTATCTACAAGAATATGTGCTAGGCTAACCAGAGAAGTTCGCTGGATTGGCACAATAGTGAGTAATCTACCCACATTTGATGGACTGAACCCCTTAGAAAAATTCTTGTCATAATTTGAGACAAGTGTACCAACACAATAGAGGTTGTTAGCAATTGATGAGGCCATGAAAGAAACACCAGCGAGATGGTGGGGGAGACATAAAAGCAATATTACAGACTGGACACAATGTCGAACTCTGATGACAGTGCGATTCTCAGCACAAGAAGGAAGTTGCAAAGCACGATACACAGATCGAAGCTGCCCAAAGGACCATGTACGAAGCTGCGAAGAGGCCTAGAATGACATTACTAGAGAACAATGGGTACACATATTCGTCAATATGTTGGATACCACCCCGATTAACTGCTACCTTCAAGAAGAGTTGTGCCTTGTCACTTTAGAATGGGAAGGTATGATCCAGAATTTCATAACCACCTTTTTGTTTGACAGTGAATTTCCTTCTGTAGATCAAGCACTACAGATGGTGAGACAAAAAGTATTTGAGGATGCATCTGGTACCCCCTTGGAGAAATAAGTGGATGAATGGATTGCGCCCCTCCAGAAACTGCAGACGTGCTACAACATCAATGCCGACGAAGACGATGATCCAAGGAAGCTGAATATCGTAGAAACAGAAGGTTAGAGAGATGTGGAAGGTCCAGGAGTGGAACTGCCATTCATTGGATAGTTGATAAAGATAAAGAAAGTCAATATCGGGACAGAGGAGACACCGAAGCTTGCCAATGTTGGAGATTACTGGGACGCTACTACCATTGACAAAATCACAGAATTATTGCATGAGTATCAGGACTTGTTCCTGACCAAGTTCACTGATATGAAGGGAATCAAAGGACCTATGGGAGAAATGAAAATCCCTTTGAAACCAGACGCAAAGCCAGTTAAGCAAAGACCCTACAAATTGAACCCGAAATATAAGGAAAAGGTGAAGATTGAGCTCGACAGAATGTTGGAAGTAGGGATTATTGAACCTGTCGAAGATTCGGAGTGGAGAGATGTGGAAGGTCCAGGAGTGGAACTGCCATTCATTNGATGAAGTGCTGTATAACGTGGGAGGCCAAGAAGTATACTCTTTTATAGATGGGTTTTCAGGATACCATCAAATCTGCATCGCCAAGGAGGACCGTCATAAGACTACGCTTGCCACAGAGTGGGGATCCTACCAATACACAGTAATGCCATTTGGACTGAAGAATGCCCCAGCCATGTTTTCCAAGGTGGTGGTTGAAGAATTCAAAGAATTTTTGCATAAGTTTTTAGAAGCATACTTTGATGACTGGACTGTTTTTAGTTTGTTGAAAAATCATATCAAATGTCTAAGGCTAATGCTGGATAAATGCAGGCAGTGTCAAACTGCTTTGAATTTGAAGAAGTGCATCTTCTTATCACCATTTGGAGTATTATTAGGTCATATTGTATGCAAGCAAGGATTGTTGGTGGATCCATCCAAAATTGCAATTATAGTTGATTTACCACCACCTACATCAGTCAAACAACTGCGCACTGTGCTGGGACATACTGGTTATTACAGGAAATTTATCAAAGGATATGCTCAAATTACTGTGCCAATGGAGAGGTTATTAAAGAAAGACTATTAGTTTGGTTGGACAGATGAATGCTAGCAGATCTTCGACACACTGAAACAAAAGATGGTCACTGCGCCTATTCTAGTCTTTCCCAATTGGAGCAAGGAATTTCATGTGCATGTTAATGCATCTTCTATTGCATTAGGAGCAGTACTGGCACAACCTGGAAAATGGGACATTGATCATCCATTAGCATTTGCCAGCAGGAAACTCTCCACAGCTGAAATCAATTACACTACTACAAAGAGAGAGGGATTAGCCATGGTGTATGCATTGCAAAAATTCCGCTACTACTTGTTGGGAGGACACTTTAAAATGTTTATTGATCACTCCACGCTGAAATACCTAGTCAACAAGCCAGTGTTGGGGGGAAGAATATGCAAATGGCTTCCCCTGTTTCAAGAATATGATTTTGAGATCATAGTTAAGCCAGGAAGAATGAATAAGGGCCCAGACCACTTGTCGAGGTTGGAGAATGGTGAAGAACCTACCAGTCTGGAGGACACACTACCAGATGTATAGCTGCTTGCCATTAGAAATATTGATGACCACTTCACAGACATAGTCCAGTTCCTGTTAACAGGAATAACTCCAGTAGAATACACAATTCCGCAGAAGAAACAACTAGTTGTGTGCACTGCATATTTTTCGCTAATAGTTGGTCAGCTATATAAAATGGGACCTAACGAGATCCTAAGAAGATGTGTGATGGAGGAAGAACGCTCTATGATCCTCGAAGAATCTCATGAAGGCATTGCAGGAGGACATTATGCAGGAAAAGCAACTGCGCAAAAGGTTCTGCGAGCTGGCCTTTGGTGGCCTATGTTACACAGAGATGCTAAAAAATATGTCAGAGCATGTGGTGTATGCCAGTGATTTGGAAAACCATCCCAAAGAGATGAGATGTCATTAGCACCATAGATGACCCTACAAGCATTTGAAAAATGGGCCATTGACTTCGTGGGACCTATAAACCCACTAGGAAAGCACATAGGAGCAAAGTATATTATCACTGCGACATAATACCTAACCAGATGGGCCGAAGCAAGAGCAGACAAGGATTGTAGTGCAGCTACAGCTACGCGTTTTATATTTGATGACATAATAACCAGGTTTGGATTCCCTAAGGTCCTTATGAGTGATCAAGGGACACACTTCATCAATAAGACAATTGAAGACCTGACTGAAGAATTTGCAGTCCACCATTAGAAGAGCACACCTTATCATCCACAAGAAAACGGAACGGTTGAAGAATTCAACAAGATCTTGGAGACAACATTGACAAAGATTTGTAGTGTGAACAGGGACGACTGGGATTTAAGAGTACCAGCAGTACTCTGGGCTTATAGAACCACTTGCAAAAAATTAACAACGCAGACTCCTTTCAAGTTGGTTTATGGTCTTGAAGTTGTTGTCCCAATGGAGTACTTGGTACCAAGCTTAAGAATTGTTGCATTTACAGACATGGATGATACTAGCACCATTCATAAGAGGCTAGCACAATTGGTCGAACTAGAAGAAGACAGATTCATTGTAGGCTTCCATCAGCAAATTCAGAAGGAACGGGAAAAGGCCTATCATGACAGACACATCAAGAAGAAAATATCCAAGCAAGGTGATTTAGTCCTGCTATATGACAATAAGTTTATAAAACACCCTGGGAAGTTCAAAACACATTGGCTCGGACCATATGAGATTGTCTATGTTACAAAAGGTGGAGCTGTGTAGCTGAAAACATTGAAAGGAGACTGGAAGGAAGGCTTGGTGAATGGGAGTCGACTGAAGTTGTACTATGACAACCAGCTGCCTCGTAGCTCTCAACAGAATCAAGAAGACAAGGGTCCAGATACCAGGTGCAGTTGAAACTAGGTACCAGACACAAAAAAGATAGTCTGCACAAGGATGGAAAGGAGGCATAAATCAGAAAGCAAGGGCTGCACTGCACAGTCGAAAGTCAAAGAAAAACGATAGGATCAGATCTCAAGTGCCTTGGGACGAGTCACAAGTGAGTGTTGTAGGCCTGTTGGCCCTGGGTTATGGCAGGAAGCGGAGAACGGGGAAGAAAAGGGAAAAAGCGAGCTTCACGAGAGACAAAATGACTGCCACTGGGTCGAAGCGAGAAAAAGAACAGAAAATATGGAGCGAAGTGCGGAAAAGCAAGCCGTTGGATGAGGAGATCGAGGATGACAGATCAACAAGGGAGAGGGATCGAGGACAACTTAGAAAGTGGGAAAAGCCACCGTTGGATGCTTTGGAACACTTTGCGAGAAGGAAGGAAAGACAGGCTAACGAAGCCCGAAAAAAGAGGGTCAAGTTGACCTAGGGTTTTAGACACCTAGGGTTTTTTGTATTTAGGGTTTTGGCAACTAGGTTTCGGCCTAAGGCTATCAATGAGGTATTGTAATGTATAAATAAAGGTCAAGAGAACCTGGGTCGGGTTGGTCATTGAGTATTGGTATGATATTGTTGTTGATCTAACTCTATTATTGTGTGAGAGATTATCATATTGGGGGAGAGAAGTGCTGAGAGAGAGAGCCTTCTAGTATTGTAAGATCTTCAGCTGTGTGCGAAGATCAAGTCCTGCAGCTGGGTGCGCAGGAAGGGGAGAGAAAGAGAGAGAAGAAAGAAGATATGCTAGTTGAGAGCGCAGACAAGAACTGTATGTTTTTCCTTAATAATTCATAAGCACAGTTCTGTGGACGTAGCCCTAGAGAGAGGGTGAACCACATATACCTTGTGTTGTGGATGTGTGATTGATGCTTTGATCTCTGTTGCTATTGTATTATTGTTTGCATTGTTGTGTTAGATCAGGTCTATAGTTGTGAAGGAAATATCTAGCTAGTTTAATGATAGATGCATGTTATGTTGTTGTTGCAATAAGAACCACTTGATATTCTCCTGGTTGTAGACATCTATGTCCTGCAACCCCCTCATAGTTGCTTCGGGTGAGACTGCATCTGCTTCGTAGGTGCTGCTGAAAGGGCCAGTAGCTAGGGATTGTTGGTGCGCTCTTGGAGCTGAACCCTGGGTTTGCCCCTGTGCCAACACATACCTTCATTAAGGTAATTATTTTGTTATATTTCTATATTGGTATACATTTTTTTGGTATTTTTTGTTTACTTTTTTGTTACAGTATGTTCTACCTCTAATGTTTATAATGATTCATTTTTTGTTACAGTATGTTCTACCTCTATATCTTCCAAACAACTTTGACAACAACATAAAACAAGTCATATATGATCCTAGCAAATACATGAGGTACGTAATGATTTCTATGAAAAATATTCATTGGAGAACTTGCTCACATGTGTTTTACTTGCAATGTATATACTTAAACCTGTTATTTGCTTGCATCATGCATAGGTGGTTGTCATCTAAATAAGTCCATAAAGAAGATATAAAGTATTGGAGGAGAGAACTTCCTCACCGAATGTGTGAAATGAAAAAGTACCTACCTATGGAATTTTTCAATGCACAAGAACACTACCTCATACATCAAGTTAAGGAGATTGAAATGTGTGGACTTGTACACACAAGGTCAATGTGGATGGTGGAGAGGAATTTGAAATCATTGAAATCATTTATTAGACAAAGAGCACGTTCTGAGAGTTCTGTGGTGGAGAGCTATATGGTATATCAATCCTTTGTGTATATTAGTCAATATCTTCCTAAATTAGAAGCAAATATGAATGTGCCTCTCATTTGGGATGTCAAATCCATCAACAAATTTGAAGGGGAGGTCATGTTTGGGAAAGGTAGAATGAGGAAAGTGAAAGGTAATTAGATCGTAAAGATCTACAATACTTTTGTTTATTAATTTTTATCTATATTGTACGTACTTAATTTTTATTCTTCCATCAATTATTATTCTTTTCCATGGTACCTAATTATTGATGAATTCTTATTTTTTCATATAGTTGGTCGAGAGTGAGATGCACTACATTTATACATTACAAACAATCTTGATTGAATGAAGGTATGGATAAAATGATCTATACAACGTTATGGTAGGTTATCATGAGAAGGGGTTGCTACATTGGTTAAAGAGGCTCTATAACATCCCTCTTGAAACATACCACAATGGTCAATTAAAAACATTAATGTGATAAACATGGAGTAATTTTTTTTTAGAATAACTAAGCATTTACTAAAAATATATATATTTATTTATTGACAAAAATCTAGATAAATTATACAGACACGCATTTACATCAACATCAATTTTCACAACATTAACTAAATTTAAAAATCAATTCTAGCAAAAACTCACTACGTCATCTTGGAAAAACTTCAAGATTGACGTCAACATGACCAAAAGATTGTACGCATGGACGCATGCATGTTGTTGGCGGACAACAACTGTTTCCGAGAAGTAATTGCAAGGTGGCGGATTATCAATCAGTTAGATCTACGCGTTGGATTATCATGCATTATTTTACAATTATTGCTACTCATCTAATCGACCAGCACTATCTATAACCTCAGTTCATTAGTGCAGTTGATCACTATCATTAAATTATCTACGAAAAAGACTCTCATATATCAATCTCTTTGTATAGTGAGGATATGATATGTCTACAATGGGGACGTATTTTGTCTAAATATCCCTCTCTAGTGGTTGGCACTAGCACTAGTGTACACTCAAAAAACTTTGGTTAAAAATAAAGACGAGATGTGAGAACCTAATAACTATTCTTGTTCATTAAGTGATAAGTTGGTTTCGTGAACGGAAAAAATACAACCTAAATTAATTGGAGCAGAAGTGCTCAATCCTCAAAAAATCTTCTGCACAAAAACTATTATGTACGCAGTTATTTTCTACCTGAGGCCATAGTTCGATGTCCTTCAAAAGTAATGATGCATTCCATAGCAACAATTGAATATAAATGAATGAAACAGTAGACAATTTGAACCAGCATAAAGGAACTAAATTTCATGGCAAAGAGCATAAGGTTCTATCTATAATTTATATAATTTAATTTAATAACTAGGAGCAACATCCCATACGTAATCAAATTAAAGAGGGGTACGATCAATAGTCATAGAATAATTACAATATTTGTAAAACATCAACTAACTAGAGTATTTGGCATTCAATAATCAGAATCTTAAAAATATTGTAATCAGAAGAAAATTGGAATTGTAAGGTTGGTCTTCAATCCAGAGCTTGTGCATAGACCTTCCTCACTTGTTAATCAGAAGACTTCACCGGTACCTCCTAGTCAACTTTAGGGGTACTCTTCTTCCCCCTTATCCCCCTGAGCCGCAAAGGAACCACAAAAAAACCAGAAATTAATAGCACCAAAAATTGCGCTCGCAAGGAAGAGCTTCCACTCTTTTCACAAGTTTTGAACTCAACTCTCAACAAGTAAACTAATTCAGAAAAATTTTGGCAGCATAATAGTACTTCCCAAAGAGTGAGTCCCTCTCCCTTCCTGTCCATTTCTTTTATAGAAAAATTCCCAATGACACATGTCCTCTCACGCACAATAAACCAAATTTTAATAATTTAATTAATGATTATTCACCCACACCACTTGTCACACTCTCTGAAGTTGCACAAGTAAATTATCTTTTTATTTTATTTAAAAATACATTTTCCCTCACACTCCCCAATTTGTTCCTATTTTTACTCTTAGTTGTTTCTTAGTTCCCCAATCCCTCATTTATTTTGCATCCCCTAACTAAATTTTAGTTTGAGTTGGATTAAGAGTCTTTTTTAGTTAGGATTAGTGGTAGATTGACTCGAGATGCTACTCTATGTGAACCACCTATTCTCTCATGTTTTAATTTATTTTTATTTAAAAAAAAAAAACCATTTTATTATTTTCATGCACACATGTTCATCTACACAACCTTTAATTCTCATTTCTTCCTTCACTTAAATTGCTAGTCTAATTCCCTTCATTCCCTTTTAATGTTTTAATTTAGTCAAACATCTTAGAATTAGACACATGTTAGATTTCTTAGCTTAGAGTTTAATAATTAATTAAATATTATGTTCTAACAAGGCCTAAACATTTTTATTATATTTTCTAGGCCTTCTAGATTTTTATTGACTCACTATTTGTTGACGTGACGTGCCCTTCAAGACGCACTTTTGTGCTCCAAGGGTACCACTTGCCTTTGACTATTTTGGAATTTTTTCAACACTCCACTCGGTCGACCTTGTGAGAGACTAAGGGTTGTCTAAGGAAAAAGTATTTTGCCTTATTGTGTACCTCTTAGAATTCTTCGTGAACGATTGTTTTAGTCTTCCCTCACGTCATCATGGACCTCTCGAACTAGGTAATCGTTAACATACAGTTTAGGTCACGGCG
>JASDQU010714649.1:808-23842 GCA_032191745.1 Picea mariana
ATTTAATATGATACAGTAATATGATTCTTTCCTATAAAGCTTGTTGTGTTTTATTGTATGATTCCTTGATCACATACATAGGTTTATATTGAGTTCATGCCATTACTATCACTTTGGTTGGTTGCGATCTTTTGCAGGATCATCATTATATGAGCGTTGGAACAGAGCTAGGATGGCAATGGCGAGAGGAAGCAATGTTTAAATGGTATGTCACCTATCCCTCTTTAGTTAGTAAATTCAATATCTAAAACTTAAGGAAATCGTCATGTTCTGGTGTGTTTTGTTCTAGATCTAGGTGGATCTAGGGAGATCAGTTAGTGTCTGCACCTACCGATTAGTCCGATAACACATGCACATACTTTTTCAACAAAGAGACATGAAATATATTATGCACATTCATAGAAGTAGGAAATTCAAGCATGTATGCAACTAGCCCTATTTTGTCCAACATCTCAAATCGACCACAAGATTTGGCTGCTAGTTTGTACAACTGCCCAACTTCAATGAGATATTCTTGGGATTCACTTTCAAAAGCACATACTTTTCCACTTTAAATTCTCTAGTTGTCCTTTTCTTATCTTCATAACTCTTCTATATATCTCGTACTGCCTTAAAATTCTACTGAATTCTAACCATCTAGTCTTCCATATCCTTGATCAATTAAGGACCAAGTACTACTTTGTCTGATAGGTTATCCCAATTCACTATATTATTTCATTTTCTACCATACAAAGCTTCAAGTGGGCTCATCATTAATGAATCTTTATACCCATTATTGTAAGCAAACTCAACCAAATGAAAGTAATCTTCCTACTTAGATGGCTTGTCCATCACATAAATTTGTAACAAGTCTTAAATCACTTGGTTGACTCTCTTTGTCTTCTCATCTGACTATGGATGGTATGTTGTGATAAAGTTCAAATTTGTACCAAATCCTTTAAATAATCCCCTCTATAAATTTGAATTAAACTTGGTATCTTTGTCTAAGACAATTTCCTTCAGTATTCCATGCAACTTAGCAATTTCCTTCATGTATGTTTCTAATATATTAATTGTTGTATGAGTCATTTTCACTAACCAAAATGAGCATATTTTTTCAATTTATCCACAACTACCATTACTGAATCATGTTTCCTTATTGTCCTAGACAACTTAGTGATAAAATCATTGGTTACCAGTTCCCATTTCTTCTATGGAATTGGAAATGGTTGTAACAAACCCAATGAGTGTCTATGCTCATATTTCACTCTTTGACATTCCATACATTTGGAAATGTAATCAACGGCATATTTCTTCATTCCTGACCAAAACAATTGGCTTCTTATTGCTGCAATTGTTTTCTAGTTACCAAGATGTACGACATATGGAACATTATGCATCTCTTTTAATACAAAATTCCTAAGTTCATCGGAGCTAGGAACATAAACTTTGTTTTTATGCATAAGTAATCCATCTTCCTTCATCTTGTACTCTTTAATTAACCGTTGTATATTTTCGTGTTGTAAACCTTCTTTTACTTGTAGGTAATGTTGGTCTATAACAACATCCTCCAAAATTATTCTCTTTAAATATGAATGATGCATACTAATGGATTACAAATGCATGTGATGTACCCTTCTACTAAGTGCATCAACAACATTGTTTTCTTTTCCCTTGATATTCTTGATATCAAAGTCATATTCACTCAAACATCCCTTCCATATTGTCTTCCTGGCATTCAAATTTGGTTGCTTAAAAATATATTTCAAACCACTATGGTTTGTTCTTAATTCAAATCTCTTTCCCATAAGATCATGCCTCCATATATTCAATGCATGAACTATGGAAAAAATATCCAAATTATGCATGGCACAATTCCTCTCATGTTCTTTAATATTTTTGGACTCATAACTAATGACATGTCCATTTTGTGTGAGGAATCCACCGAGTCCTTCTTTGCATGCATCTGTACTAATCCGGATTTATGAGAGAAACAAAATGAATAACAGATTGAATACAACAACACATAGATACAGAGAACAACAAAAAATATCCAGTGAACAATAACTTATATTGAATAAATAAAATAGGTTGAAACTATAAAACTGTAGAATTGAAAACAACTTGCTCGAATGGTGGTAGCTATCTCTGAGAAGATATGTGGCTTCTATGAACATCCATATGAGTAGAAAAATGAATACAATGAGGCTGCAGAGGCCTTTTTAATATTACTCATGAATGCCAAAACCCTATACATCTAAAAACCTAACCCTGGGAGTTGAAACGCCAAAAGTTGTGTGGTCCCCGATGGGTAAGTTGGTACCTCAACTTCCTGCGGTCATAACTTTTACATACGACCTATGTTTTAGGCGGGTGATAGCCCATAGGAAAGGTATTTTCGAGAACTACACATTATGCCATCAAACTTTGAATTTGTCTACAGTTTGACTGTGGAAAGCCCAAAAAACACTGTTTAGGGCCCTAAAACGGCCCTGGAAGTACAAAAAAATGTGCTAACATGAAAAATTCCAAAATAAGCCAGTTGGATTAGGTGGGTAGCAACCCGTCTTGACCTAGAATATGTGTAAGGATTTAGACAACCAGAAAAGTGTCGAACCCACAATTACAAAGAAGTATAGAAGAACATGTTGAACTAAAAACTGTCAAGAGGAGCCAATTGGAATAGGTGGGTGGCCACCAATATCCACCTGGATCAGTCATCCCCCCTTAGGAAGAAATATTCTCCATTTCATTGAGTTCCCCCATCAAGTGAGGAAACTTATGTTGAATTTGGCCCCGGGTTAGCCACTTTCCTTGGTGCAGGAGATGCCTTGCTTTGACAACCCGATAAAGATGGATCCTTTGCTGACGAGTGCCCTTGACCTGTGTGTCCACTATATGATCATTGGATGCATGTTCCATGCATTCAAGGTTGAGATCTATTGGCTTCATCTGTTTTGCAATCTCTGACGTGTCCAATAATGGTGGAAAATATAGCTGAAGGAGGTCCACATAGTACACTGGGTGAAATCCAAGGAAGGGTGGAGTGTTGATCTCAAAATCATTTCTACCCATATCCTTGGTGATAGTGTAAGTCCCATAGATAAGTGGGAAGAGATTATGATGGGGCCCTATAAATTTCTATTTCTGCAAATGTAACTAGACCTTGTATCCCACCTGAAAATGGTGCGGTACCCAGTGTTGATCATGGCACTACTTGTACTTAGCATTGGCTTTCTGCAAACTCTCATGGACCTGTTGGAGGATGTGATGAATCCATTCAATGAACCTGGTGGCTTTTTCAGCCTCATACTGAACATGGGAAGATTTTTCATGTGTGGTTGCAAGAAGTAGTGCAACATCAATGGGACCCAAGGGTTGGAATCCTAGCCGCACCTAAAATGGGCTATGGCTAGTGGAGATATGGAGAGCCCTGTTGTAGTTGTGTTGAACATAGGGAAGAATCTCATCCCATGTAATCAAATGCTTAGATTTTTACATGCACAGGATGTGCACAATCATCTAATTGACAACCTTTGTTTGACCGTTGGTTTGGCAGTGGAAAGCAGTAGATTTAGTGAGCTTGGTGTCCAACAGTGACCAAAGACTCAACCAAAATGTGTTGAAGAACCTGATGTCCCGATCAGAGATGATGATCTGTGGTATCCCAAAATGGACCCACACTCGTTCGAAGAAGAGCTTGGAAGTATCTGCCTCTATGATTCTCTTCTTGCAAGTTGTGAGAATGGCCATCTTCGAAAATCGATCAATTACCACAAATACGCAATCATTTCCTTTCTTGGTGGATGGATGGATAGACATGTAATCCATCGATATGGATTTCCAAGGCCTCTCATGAGTAGGAATATGGGTGCATAATCCTTGCTTCTTGATGGTTGTCTTGGAAATGGCACAGGAAGTGTAATATCTGATATAATTGCTGACGTCCTGTCGAAGTTTTGGCCAATAATAATGTTTCTATAGAACGACCACACTTTTCTCCATGCAAAAATGTCTTTCCATCTAATTGTATTGAGCCTCCCAAATCATCTTTGGGCGCTCACTTGAAGGAACAAAAAGATGGCCAAGATGGCATAACAGTATGTCCTGAATCTGAAAATCGGTGAAATTCGCACCTGTACCCAAAAGTTGATAGGTGGTGGCTAAGTTTGAATCTTGTTGATAGAGTTGGGGCCACTCAAATGTCTCATGCCTAGAGGAGTGGAGCATGGTGGTGAGTGCATCCATGGGAGGTCGACTGAGGCAGTCAACGACATGATTTGTGCTCCCTGTCTTATACTTGATGTTGATATGGAACTGTTGCAGGTAGATGGATACTTTTGATGGGAGTCGTTCTACAAATTCCCCTGTGTCTGTACGAACTGTAGAGGCTTGTGATCAGTGTGGATTATTGTCTCCTTTCCTATAATGTAATGTTTCCATTGATGTCGGGCTTGTACAATGGAATACATTTCCTTTTCATAGGTGGGGTATTTCTGGACAATATTTGAGAGTGTCTCACTATGATATGCTACCGGATGACCATGCTAAGTTATAATTGCACCCACAACATAGTCGGATGCATCAGTCTCAATCTCAAATGGTTGTTGCAGATTGGAAAAGGAGAGTACTAGAGCTTAGCATAGGCGATGCTTCATATCATCAAATTATTTTTGTTGTTCCTTCCCCCACGTGAATGTTTCCCTACCACCACCCTTGGTCACTTGGATGAGTGCCCATGAAATATGGGAGAATCCCAACATGAACTGTCGGTATAAGTTGGCAAGTCCCAAGAAGCTCCAAAGCTCGGTTAGTGTGGTTGGGGCTGGCCAGTCATAGATGACTTGGATATTAGTTGGATCAACATGTACCCCATGCTCATCAACAAACTATACCAAGTATTGGACCATGCTCATGCCAAAGGAACATTTTTCCAAGTTGGCATATAGCTTGTGTTGATGTAGAGTGCTCAAAACTTGTTGAATATGTTGCATGTGCCCATCCCAACTTCTGTTGAAGTGAGGATGTCATCCAAATATACCACCACAAAAGTGTTAGTGAAGGGTCTCAATACATCATCCATCAACCTCATGAAAGTGGTTGATGCATTTGTTAAGCCAAAGGGCATGACTAGCCATTCGAAGAGACATTATTTAGATTTGAAATTTGTCTTGGATACATCAGTTGGTTCGATGGGAACTTGGTGGTAGCCAGAATTTAGGTCAATCTTGATGAAGAAATTTACCCCATTGAATTGTTCAAGAAGGTCATCAATTATGGGAATTGGGTACCAGTTCCTGATTGTGATTTTGTTTAATGCTCTGTAATCAATGCAAAGCCACCAGGTCTCGTCTTTATTTTGCACCAGTACAATCATGCTTCTGCAAGGGGAGGAGTTGGGTCTGATGTGCCGCTTTTTAAGTAGTTATTGTATATGATGCTTAATTTCGTCATTTTCCATCAACGATCGATGATCGACTGGTCCATTAGGCATAGGTTCACCAGGGGTTATATCAATTGGATGCTTGACTTGGCAGTGCGTCGGTACCCCAGTGGATGAGGAGAATATGTCTTTGTATTCTTCCATGATCCCATCCACTTTCTTCTACTACAAAGAGAGGCTCTGTGTAGAGGCCACAGATGTGGCGGTGACCTTCTTCTTACTATGAGCACATATCACAAAGAAGATGAATTTCCTAGTCTTTGAAATGATCTTACTACATTGCTTAGTAGAGATTAAAGAAATAGCAGTAGGCAGCACTACCTCTGGTATCCTATCCAATTATATACCCAAAGTAATAATAACACTGCAGGGTCTAGAATCATACAAAACATGTCACTTCCACAAATATGGTTGTCCTAAAATAACATCACAAACTTCAAGGGGAGAAATATCACACAATACCTCATCTTTGAAAGGCTTGATGTCGTAGGGAAGATGACACTATTGGTTGACGCAGAGATCTCTTCCTTGGAGAAGATAATCGATGGTGTAGGGTTGCGGGTGCAGTGTCTTCGACAAGTCTAGCTGCTTGACGACCTCTTCTGAGATTAGGTTCTTATTATTATCACTATCGATAATGAAATTAAGCATATCCCCATTTATCCACATATGTGAGTGAAATAGACATTCCCCTTACTTTGGTTCTTCTAGTTCACTTGGTTAGACTTTGGTTGTAGCAATAGTGGCACTGGGTTCAACATTAATAATCTTCTTCCCTCCTTGTGGATTTGATTCAGAGTCATAATATGCCTTTGAATCAGAATATTTCAGCTCGGCCACCAATGACTGCTTGGACGGGCATTCTTCAGTGTCGTGCCAAGGGATTTTATGGTATTCACACCATTTTCTTGTGTCCTTCTTTGACTTCTCATTACCTTTTTTGTGTTGAAGCTTGGACAGGTTTTCCTGAGCGTGGCCATCTTTGCTCTGTCCCTTATTTTGTGGGTTGGAGCTGCCTTTACCTTGCTTCAACTATGAGGAGTTTACAAATCCAAACTCTCACCTCTTATGATTAAAAATTTTCTCCATCTTAACAACATATCTATAAGCCATATCTAATGATGCGATATCAAAAAACTCCATTTTTTTTTTAATGTATCTATGCAGACAGTCGCAATATTTGAGTACCAAATGTCACTCAGAGTATTTGATACCCAATTTGGTGCGTAGGGTATGGAAACTATTGGTGAAATCTGGTACTACCTGGTCCCTTTATTGACGCAGGGCAATCAATTTTATGTACTAGTCCTTGTAGCTTCCAATAGGGTAGTATTGTTCTTTAATGGCATCCCTGAAGGAATCCCATGTGGGGTTGACCAAAAATATTTCATATTCCTCTATGGCCATTTTATCAGAGTAAGTATCCCACCAGCCCTTAACATGGGGGACGACCTTGAGGAGTGTAAAAGTAATCTCTTCCCTATCGAAAAATTGTGGATCGAAAAATACCCTTTGAGAAGATTCATCCATTTATATACAACATCTGCATTTATCAGTCCTTCAAAAATGGAATATCAAAAATCACATGTACCTTGAAGTGGGTTGCATGCCTTCTTGATGAAGATGCGTCTCCTATGGGCAGCTGCCGAAGGATCTGTGAAATTTTTTCCATCATTTCATTCCCTTTTCGTGCAAGATATTCCTCGAGAAACATTTTAAAAGGATCTTCTGCTCCATCATCTTTCTTTTCATCTCCCATGGGTTGTTGTTAGGCTCGGTGCAACCGTTCTTGCAAAGGCTTGATTGGTTCGAGTCCCAACTTCTTGTACCCATATCTTGTTTGGGACTTGCACAAACAAAAATAAATGAAGAGCAGGCCGCTCTAATACCACTGATCCATATTTATGAGCGAAACAAAATGCATAAAAGATTGAATACAATAACACAGTGACACAATGAACAACAACATATATCCAATGAACAATAACTTCTATTGAATAAATAAAATAGGCTAAAACTGTAAAATTGCATAAATGAAAACAACTTACTCGAATGGTGGTAGCTATCTCTGAGAATATATGTGGCTGGTACATGCATCCATTTGAGCAGAAAAATGAATACAATGAGGCTCCAAAGACCTTGTTAACATTACTCATGAATTCCAAAACACTAGACATAAAAAAACCTAACCCTAGGAGTTGAAACGCCAAAATTTATGTGGGCCTCAATGGGTAAGTTGGTACCTCAACTTCTTGGGGTTGTAACTTTTGCATACGACCTCCATTTTAGCCGCGTGATAGCCCATTGGAAAGGTATTTTTGAGAACTACACATTATGCCGTCAAACTCTGACTCTGTCTATAGTTTGATTGTGGCTAGCCAAAAAAACATTGTTTAGGGCCCCAAAATGGCCCTGTAAGTATAGAAAGATGTGTTGACATGAAAACTTCCAAAATAATCCAGTTGGATTAGGTGGGCGGCCACTACTCTCCACCTGTAAGATGTGTAGGGCTTTAGAAAACCCCGAAAGTGTAGAAACCACAATTACAAAGAAGTACAGAATAACGTGTTGAACTAAAAATTGTCAAGAGGATCAAGTTGGAATAGGTGGGTGGCCACCAATATCCACCTTGATCATATACATACCACAAAACTCTCATTTGGGTTAACAATACTTAAAATAGGTGCACTAGTAAGTAATTCTTTCAACAAATTAAAGTTCTCTTTACAATTTGTTGTCCATTCAAATTTAATTCTTTTTTTTTATAAAGAGGTGACAGGATGAGTAATCTTAGAGAACCCCTCTATAAATATCATGTAGTATCCAACTAATCCCATAAAATATATGATTTCCAAAATATTCTTTGGTGTTGACCATCCTTTAATGGCTTCAATATTATCTAGATCTACTGCTATACCTTCCTATAAAATGTGTCCCAAATAATGGATTTGTTCTTGGTAAAAAGGACACTTACTAAGCTTGTCTTAAATTTGATGTTCCCTCATCACTTTCAACACCAACCTCAAGTAATGTTCATGTTATTTATCTAACTTAGAATATGTAAGTATGTCATCCCATAACACAACGAAAAAATTATCTAGATAATTTTGGAACATTCCATTCATTAAGCACATAAAGACAGTTAGTGCATTGTTCAGTCCTAATGGCACCACCAGAAATTCATAATTTCCATACCTAGTCCTAAAGGTTGTCTTACCCATGTTGTATTCCTTGATATTTACTTGATGGTATCCTAATCTCAAGTCTATTTTTGAAAACATATTTTCTCCTCTTAGTTGATCAAAGAGGTCATCTATTCTAGGTAGAGGGTACTTGTTTTTCACATTGGATTTATTCAACTTCCTAAAATCAATACACAACATCAATGTTCCATCCTTCTTTTTAACAAAAAGTACTGGTGCTCCCCAAGGTGAAACACTTGGGCATACGTACCCTTTCTTCAACAGTTCTTCAAATGCATTTATAATTCTTTTAATTCTCATGTTCTCATTCTATAAGGTGTCTTTGATACTAGGGCAGATCTTGGTACTAAATCATTGAATAGATAAATATACATCCCTATTTGGTGTCAATTCTAGTATTTCTTGGAATACATCATCAAACTCTTGCAATATTAAAATATTCAAGGATTGGCCCTTTTGTCTTTTATGGATCCTCCACATGAGCTACATACAATTGAAAACCTTTACTAAAACATCTCTTTGGATATAAGGTTGAAATATCCATTATATAAATGGTTCTCAGAATTACTTTCACAAAGCTCTGCTTACCTTCTTCATCAAGACATGTAAATGTTTTGTCATGGAAATCTAGGACAACATGATGCTTTTCCAACCAATCCATTCCGATTAGGATATCATAAGAACCTAATGGTATGAAATTATTATCAGTGATTGTATTTACTTGATTCAAATTTATTGGACAACCATTGATTGTCTCATTGATCCTTCTTTTGGTTCTAGTGGCTAGCTGAACGAAACTTGATTTTTCAAGCTTACGTTTCTTAGAATGAAATCTGCCCACTATTTTAGAATCATTGTAACAATGTCTTTCTCCTGAATCAATGAAAATATCAACAATATAATTAATAATGTTACCTTCGTCTTCAATCATATGGGATTAATTTTCTACTTTTCAATCTTCTAAGGCTGCATATATTCTTGGAATAATTTTTCCCATGTCTTCTACTATTGCAGCCTCTTGGATGTTGTGTAAGGTCTTCATTTTTCACCTATGTGAGGGAAATCCTTGTACATGTGATGTTATTTTCATCCCCAACATTTGATTGGTGGTCTTCCCCTTTTTCCCAAAGAGTCTTCCTTGTATAACTCCTATCAATCGACCCTGGTTTAGTTCATTCCACCGAGCCACCAGCCCACGCACCATGGGACCAACCCATGAAACTCACATATAAATCCTATTTGAACCAATCTCATTCTAGTATGATCCACCAGACCACCGACCCACTGGCCATTGGGCCACCCTGTGCAACTCGCATATAACTCCTATCAACCAAACCTGGTTCAGTCTAGTCTGGTCCACCGAGTCACCAAACTCTATGTGTAAATTTCTATACAACAAGGGGTGATTCGATGTCATTCCAGACCACCTATCATCAGGTATAACACCATGAATCTCTGGTCCATTGGTCCATCGAGAAGGTATGGTCTGGTCCATTGGTCCACTGAGCCACCAATTACCTCAGCCAAAATTTTACATTATGTGTGGGATATGAAAATTTTTGTAGTTCTCTTTTCACACACAAGTAACCAAGGCTTGTCTTTTTCTTATAAATTGTTCACTTGAACTCTTCCCCATGCATGTGGGATAATGAAATAACATCCATCACAAATCAACTATGGAAAACCATGCATGGTATAGATCAATGGATACTATGTGTTTTCATCCCTATGCGCTCCTATGTGTGGGATAGATCGATGTATCCAAATCAACCAAATGTTATGGCAATGTGGCCATCACCACAAGCGTGTATGATTTTTACAATTACCATAGGCATCCCAGATGGTATACTAATAAGTCTAAAAATAAATTCCCAACTTGTCACTATCATCAATGAGAATGTTTTCATTCAAAATAAAACCCTCCTACCAAAAAAACATTTCCTGACATGTTGTTGGAGTAGGCTATTTTGGGGGAATGCACAACATTTTTGGAAGACAATTAGAATTGGGATTAGAATAGGAGAGCACACTAGAATATAATGAAAATCAATGCACCAAAAAGAAGGAAAAGCAGCATGTCGAACAATAAGGAAAAGCAACATGAGGAAGCGGAAAGTCAAAGGAAGAAAGAAGGACAATGCGACGAGGAAATGGTTGGATCATTGACCAGCCGCGCGTAGAAGGTTACAATGTGGAAAAACATAATCCACTTAGATTTAGGGTTTTGGTCATCGATGTAAATGGGTTTTACCCATTTTGTAGTATAAAAACATGTATTGTGAGATATGAGGAGATCAATATTTTGATAGCATGTTTTTGGATAGAGAGTCTTAGAGATAAATACTGAGTCAGTTTTGGAGATAGAGTCACGAATTGTATATAATGGTCAGGTCATAATCTGTGGAGCTTGGTGCGACACTGGTCAGCCTCACATGCTAAACTTATTATGCAATGCACCCATAAAAACATTTTGATGAAGATAAATAAAGAAGAAGATAATGCCATATCTTTGTGGGCGTAGCCTGGGGGGGGTGAACCACATTAAAACCTTGTGCCAATGTGTGGAATGTTCCTTTTGTGTTTTACAATTTTTATGATGAATGAATAAATGAATTTAGTAGTATTAAAATGTAGTGTGCACTAGAATAAGTCATGATGGTTACTGTAAAATGAATGTTAATGAATGAATATGGTCATAGAATGGTAGATCTGATGAATGTTTAAGTAGAGTAGCATGCCTAACATCCTCATGATAAATATCCCTTCCATGACTACAAACATATTCATCTTGCAGTCACCCATAATCCATCTCGGGTGAGACTTCATTGTGCACTATGTGCGCAGTGTTTCCTTCTAGCCTCCAGAAGGGTCGATGGTTTGCAGTGTTTTGTTGGAAGCCTAAAGGTAGAACCAGGGTCATTCCAAACATCAACAAATGGTTTCGTTGCTAGTTGGAACTTAGAATATTCTATTGGAAGAGACTGGTTGAGAAGGACAGTGAACAAAATGCAGTAGTAGAAGGGGATGTTTAGACCATGGAATCCTACTAAGCAAGAGATTGAAATATGGTTGGAGACAAAACAACTCAAGTTTGCATAGAAAGACAATAGAATTTCCAAGTATACACCATGCCAATATTTGGAAATGTATGTGTTTATTGATCTCCATGAGGCGTCTTTCTTTTATTTTTTATAACTAATTGAATCAGGCCAGTAGAGTGGACTACTGAGAATATTGTGTGTTTGGAAAGAGTCAATAATAAATTCATGCACGTAGTGGATTTCTGGCTAGACAATATTATTGTAGGATTTATTATTGAGTTTGCAATCGAAACTATGAAGTCATACACTATTGTAGAGAAGGTTTGTTTTAACGGACCAAGAGGAAGGTACATTTGATCACTTTACACGTCGATAAAGATTTTATTGCATGATAAAGGAGTGATGACAATGGAGTCAGACATCTAAATCACTCTGTGTGAATGGGGGAACTGGGGGAAGCACTAAGGAAGATCTGAGATATGGAGAGGGATCTAGAGAGAGGCCAAAAGAAGGAAGAAATGGACCCCATTATGATAGATGAAGAACAAACCAAGGAGATAATGGATATAGAAGGGGTGACACGAAGTGGAAGACCCTACCAGTATAATATCAATAGTAAAAAGAGGGCAGTAGCCAAGAGAGAGGGATTGGATAGTGATGAAGAGTAGGTAGAGGATCTTTGTGCAATGAGGAATATTGAGGAAATCATGCGTGCCATGTATGAGAGGAAAACCAGAGGTTAAGGGCCTAGTAAAAAACACGGATCTCCATTCTAGATCTGAATTAGTGTGGAACCCACAACCACATGTGTGACTAAGACATATGAAGAAGAAGAACCACTTAGACAACCACCAATTAGTGGTAGAAGGATTTTAGTAGGATGAGGGTCCAGTGGAAATTCAAGTAGAAGTACGAGTTCACCTAGTAGTAGTAAATTATATACACCATGTGGAGGTCGTAATACATCAAACTTTACAATGGCAGGAGTAGATCTAGTTATTCAATTACCATAGTTTTGTGGAGAAAGGTCGGAGGACCCAAAGAAACACTCGTTTATTTGTGAGAATATTTGGGCAACTAAGCAGATCACAGATGAAGATAAAAAAGTGGCACGGATGGCGATCACATTTAGAGACTGTGCACTGGATTGGTATATGGGTCTCGCAGTAAACAATCCACAAGGAGCACCTACAACTATCACAGATGTGAAGAAGGAATTAATCAATGAATTCTAGCAACCAAGTTCAGAGGATTAGTTCATGAATGAGATGATCAAAATCAAACAGAAGCCAGGGGAGTCAGTTTGGGAATTTGATCAAAACTTCAAGAGACAAAAAGGTAAGTTGAGTAACCTATCACAAATACGAAGAATAGACACTTATTTTTAATTCATTATTGCAACATTTAAAGTATTCATTGAGGTAGTAGAAGTTCCAAACTCAGGATGAGGCTTTGCAAGAAGCCTTGCAATTGGAGGAAAATCAGTATAAACATACATATTCGGTTGTGGAATAGCTGAGAGAACATCTGGAGAACCTAACATTTCAGTTGAATCATAACAAGGGTAAGGAGAAGAGGGAAGATGCCTAGTGCACATTATGCAAAACAAAAGGAAATCAAAAGAATGAGTGCCCAACATTTGTGCAGTATTTGGGATTAGGAATGTCGAATCCTTTACCCCTAGGAGGGACATGGTGTGAAATATGTAGAACACATGGGCATGATCCTTATCATTGTCCCATGATGCAAAATTACCAAACAATACCCAAGAGTACATTCTGCAATTTATGTAATTATGTAGGACATAAGGATAAGGACAACACACCTTGGAAATAATGAAGGAGAGGAACTCAGATACCTATAGGGCGCAGGATGAATTAATGACAGGACAACCTGCACAACATTTTACAGCATAGCCACAGTATAATAACACACAATAATTTACAGCACCATCATAGTATAATAATGCACAACAAATTGCAATGCCACCATAGTATAATAATTCACAGTCACAATACAATCAAGAACCACAGTATAGTACACCGTGCAAAGACATTCAAGGAAGCAAAGGATGATTTAGAGGAGGAAGTCGTGGGGGAAGAGGATTTGGAGGAGGTAGAGTACCAGTAACCTGTCACAATTGTAAGAAACTTGGACATTATGCAAGGGATTTCCCACAACCACCAGTGACATGCATGTATTATCACGCAGTAGATCATCATACAGAAGAATGTCTAACACTATTGACAAAGATACAAGAAAAGAGGAATCAGAACAACCATAATGTTAAATGGATTTTTGTGGAAACCAGAGAAGAGGATGGGAAGAAGATCAATATAGCTACAAGAGCTGGAGCCAATATAGGAGAAGATGTAGCAAAGCAGAATCAAGACTAGCTCCAGTGGGTCAGAAATAATGCAACACCTCAATGGAAGTTTGATGTGTGGAAAGAAAAGGAGACATTCAAGGAGGCCATATAGTAAATTTTGAAGGAGAGTATTGCATCTACTTTACGTACAAAGTCAGGAGATGATGTACCAGTGTATGACATGCCTTATTGGTTTGATCAGACTAGTAGATATTAGCCTTCAGAACAAGTAAGTAATCTAAGAAAAAATTTGGGGTCTTGTGTGAAGTTGTTGAATGAAAAAAAATCTTTACAAGTATTACAAATTCTGTTAGAGAAGTGCAATTTTGGAGAAGAGATGAAATTAGAACAGAAGATAGTCAATTAGGTTCGTAAGAAGAGAAGAAAAAGTAGGGAGTTTAGGTTGAATGCAAATATTGGATATTTTAACATGGGGGACATCATATTAGACTTGGGATCTTAAGTAGATGTTCTACCTAAGAAGACATGGGAAGCCATGGGGGAACCTCCACTAAGATATTCACCTATTTAGTTGAAGTTAGAAAACCAGAATAGGGTGATACCAATTGGCATATTGAAAGGAATACCAGTGGATTTAGATGGTGTGTGCACTATGGAAGACTTTGAAGTGATTGACATAGTGGATAACACTACACCCTATCCAACATTGTTGGGACCGAATTGGGAATTTGATAATCATACTATCATCAACTTGAAGACTAGGAAGATGATTTTTGAATCAAAGGAATACATAGTTATAGCATCATCAGATCCCTTAGAGGGAGGACGATATGTTGAAACTGCAACAGAGAATTTTATTATCAAAGACATAAACCAGTTGTATAGAACTATTATGTAAGAAGAAAATTACATCAACCCAAAAAAAAATGGAATGTTCATCTAGAGAAGAATTATTTCTTGTGCTTCAGATTCAGATATAGTTCTGGAGAACTGGTAGCAACGTTTGCATGAGTTATCTACCAGAATATGTGAAAGGATGACGTGTGCACTAAGATGGGTTGGTACAGAGGTAAGATAACCTCCAACTTTTTATGGTAAAAATGATTTAGAAGAATTTTTAATGAAGTTTGTGTTAGAATTAGTGGAAAGTCAAAGATTACCAGTATTATATATGGCCTTGAAAGAAACACATGCATGTTGGTGGGGTACACACAAAGAGAATATCAATAATTTGTATCAATGCAAGAGATTACTGCGCATAAGATTTGATGTAGAACATGAGAATATATATATGGAGAAGTATGATGGAATTAGAAAACCTAGAGAACATATAGAAAGATTTATAATTCAATGGAGATGAGTACCACCAGAGGAATGGCGATATCACTTTATCCATACATTAGAAGGCATTCTAAGGAATTGGTATACACAATTGGAACTACATAGAGAAATTGCAAACTAGGAAGACATGTAGCATAACTTTGTGATCACATTTGAATTTGAACATGAGATTACATAAATAGATATAGCATTGAAGTAGGTAAGAGATAGGATCTTTGACGAACTATAAGTTCAAGTTATAACATCTTATCAAAACTAGAAGAGATAGACAGCCAAACAGTTGTTACAATGTTATCACATCGTAGAAGAGGACCCAATAGAAGAAAACTTACACAATATTCAAATCACAAAAGTTGAAGGGGGAAGAGAAGTAAAAGGTCCAAAATTATAGTTAGAATATTTTGTTGTACCATTTAAGATAAAGAAGGTAAATATTGGAACAACAGAGAATCAAAATATTGAAAGTATTGGAGACTATTGGGACAACCAGACAATAGAAAGAATAACAAAGCTACTTCGCGAGTATAGTGATTTTTTTCCGATGTTTTCATAGATGAAAGGAGTAGAAGGAGAACTTGGAGAGATAAAGATCCCATTGAAACCAGATGCTAGACCAGTAATAAAGATACCCTATAGGTTGAATCCACTGTATAAGCAGAAAGTGAAGGAAGAAATTGACATGTTAGAGGATGGTGTCATAGAACCTGTGGATTGGCCATATGGTAGTACAAGAAAATAAACAATGGGGAATAAGGATCTGTGTAGACTTGAGGAAGATGAATGATGCCTATATGCATGATCCCTTTCCTACCCCATTTACAAATGAAGTACTAGATAATGTAGGAGGACAAGAAGCATATTCATTTACTAATGGATTTTCAGGATATCACCATATCAGAATAGCGCCAGAAGATCGACGTAAGACTACATTTTCCAAAGAATGGGGATCACATCAATATACATTGATTCCATTTGGGTTGAAGAATGCCCCTGCTGTTTTTTGAAGAGTAGTAGTAGCTACATTTAAGGATTTCATACATAAGTTTTTAGAATTTTATTTGGATGATTGGACAGTATTTAGCTTATTGAAGGATCAATTTGAAGTATTAATATTGATGTTAGACATGTGTTGACAGTGTCATATTTCACTTAACATTAAAAAATACATTTTCGGCACACCATTTGGTATTATGTTAGGACATATGGTGTGTAAACATGATTTGTTGGTTGATCCTGCGAAGATTGTTGTCATTGTTAACTTACCACAACCTAACTCAGTGTGCTAGTTAAAATATATACTTGGTCATATAGGGTACTATAGGAAGTTTATAAGGGGGTATGCACAGATTACTGCACCCATGGAGAAATTGTTGAAGAAGGACATTAAGTATCAGTGGAATGATGAGTGCCAACAGAGTTTGGACATATTGAAGGAAAAAATGGTGACAACGCTAATTTTGTTGTTTCTAGACTGGTCAAAAGAGTTCCATGTTCACGTGGATGCATCTTCAATAGCACTTGGAGGAGTATTGACACAGCCAAGAGAAGGTGATATAGATCACCCTATAGAATTTGCAAACAGGAAGCTTTGAGATTCAAAGTAGAATTATAATACAATAGAAAGAGAAGGTTTGGCTATGGTATATGCCTTGCATAAGTTCATACATTATTTTTTAGGCTATGATTTTAAGATGTTCATAGATTATTGTTCTCTTATATATGTGGTCAATAAGCCATTGTTGGGGGAAGAATATGCAGATGGTTACTGTTGTTTCAGGAGTTTGATTTTGAAGTAGCTGTAAATCCTGGAATATTGAATGTGGGGCCAAATTATCTATCTAGGATAACTAATGGAGAGGAACCAAGAAACATGGAGGACAATTTTCTAGATGCACAATCAGTACAGATTTTTGATGAATATTTTGTTGACATTATTGAATTTTTGAGTACAGGATTTTACCCAAAGGAATACAATACTACACAAAAAAAGAATTTGGTGGTTAGAGCTGCAGACTATCAACTTATTGTAGGTCATTTGTATAATCTAGGAGAAGATAACATTATAAGGAGATGTGTTATGGATAATGAATGCCCTATTATCTTTGTAGAAGAACATGAAGGAATAGCTAGAGGACATTATGGAGAGAAAGCTATTGCATAAAAGATATTGCACACAAGATTATGGTGGCCAACAATTCACAAGGATGCAAAGGAGTATTTTCAGAATTGTGATGTCTGTTAGAGGGTTGGAAATCCATCTAGGAGGGATGAGATGCCATTAAGACCTCAAGTAACTTCGAAAGTGTTTGAAAATTGGGTAGTATATTTTGTAGGACCAATTAATCTACTAGTTAGGAGATCATGAGAAAGATATATCATTACAGCGACATAATATTTGACCAGATGGGATGAACCAGTAGCAGTAGAATATTGCAGCGTACTTCCTGTTTGAGAAAATGATTACAAGGTTTGGATGCCCTAGAGTTCTTATGATTGATTAGGGGACTCATTTTATCAATAGTAATATCCAGGAAATGATTGAATAATTTGAGATACATCATAAGAAGAGCACTCCTTATCATCCTCGGGCTAATGTAACAATGGAAGCATTTAACAAAATATTGGAGAATGTATTAACCAAGATTTGCAATGTGAACAGAGATGATTGGGATTTGAAGATACCGGCAGTGTTATGGTCCTATAGAACTACATGCAAAAAACCTACAAGGAAAACACCTTTTATATTGGTGTATGGAGAGGAAGCAGTAGTCCCTTTGGATTATTTAATACCTAGTTTGTGCATTGAAGACATTATAAATATGCGAGAAACAGGTGTAGCTAAAGAAATATTAGCTCAACTCATGTAATTAGAAGAAGACATGATTATAGTTGGTTTCCATCAAGAAGTATGGAAAGTAAAGGACAAATCTTGGAATGATAGGAACATTAAGAAGAAGATCTTTGAGGAAATATATATGGTTCTCCTCTATGACAACAAATACTTAAAACACCCAGGAAAATTCAGGATGCATTGGCTACGACCATATGAGATAAATTTTGTCACAGATGGAGGTGTTGTGCAGCTACAGGACTTAGCAAGCAAGGAGATTCAAGGATTTTTGAATGGTAGTTAACTGAAACTGTATAGGGACATTCGACCTACTAGCCCTTAGAAGTTTCAACGCAGAGAAGTGGAATTGTATATAGTGTATATAATAGGAGTCAAAAAGAAGAAAAAGGAAGAAAAAAATGGAAAAAGAAGAAAAAGACAAAAATATGTAGTAGATGGATAAGTGTTTTTCATGCAGAACTAGATGATACAGCGCGCAACAGATAGAAAATGGTATAGAAAAACAAGATGAAAATGTGCGTTGAATAAAGGTAACAAGACAGAAAACACAACGCAAGGGGATAGCAAGCGGCCGAAAAAAGAAAGACGATGATCGAAAAAGTGGGATGTGGCAGATAATTTATGATAGAAGGTACAAAAGAAGGAAACTTACACAACATGACTCATTATGAATTATAGAATACAAGAGATAAGGAGAAAAAACACAGAGCGAGCAGGTATTTTTGAAGGTTTCAATGAAGATTCAGAGCAGTAGTTTCAGGATTTTGCAAAATGGCGCCACTAAATGTTGGAGCTCCTAGTCGAGTCTCAATAAACACACCAAGTGCTACAAATTCCATAGAGAAAGAAGTCATAGTGTTATAAAACCCTATCTATACAGAAGGACTTGTCAATGTGGATGCGGTCCCATCACCCGTCGAGGAACCAGTTAGTCCAAAATTTGTCAAAGATCAGGAGCCAGTTGCCGAGCAAATGGATGTGTATACAAGGGCTGAAGAGCCAAACCCTACACAATAACTAGGTTTGGGAGAACCACAGTAGAAAATCGAGGAAGATGAGGAAAGAACAGATTCATATGAGCCTAGGGAAGAGGCTGAACAAGTACAAAATCCTATCACAAAGACAACACTGTAAATAGAAGAATAGGTATAGGTTGAATATGTCATAGGAAAAATGAATTCTAACGCAGAGGAAGAAGAGGATGCACATGAGGAAGGAGGGCCATCCATCGCAACAGAAAATATAAAGGGGAAATAGATGGTGTATAGTGTTAGAATATGATGGATGTGCTCATTTAACCATAAACAATATCACTATTGTCACCCAACCATAGGCCAAAGCCACCCCCGAGAACCTTAACCTTGATAGAGAATCATTCCAGAAGAAAACCCTAGGATAGATAGCCAAACAAAGGGTGGCACACCTTTATCCAAGGATAGTGCACCAAGAAAGAGTTGATCAGAGAGTCCAAACCATAACCAAGAGATAGTCCAAGCCAAAACCAAAATCTGCTAGCTGCAGCAGCTGCAACGACAACTCTCTTGAAAACTTGCACACAAACTGGCCAACTGCAGTGCACACAAGCGTTGCTTCTGCAGTTCTGAGAATGCCTGCCAGAATGAAGACTGGCCTCCTGTATTTATACTGAATCTGGCAAACTACCTAGGCCGACATCTCATTCTGGGTGCCTATTTACTTAGTATATAATATTTCCTTTAGCTGACTTCTTCTCTTGGAGGCTAATAACCTAATACAAGTTATCCTCTTGAGTCGACTTGTCTTCTAGGGTTATTATCTGACTAATTAGGGTTTCTTATTGCTTCCCAGATTATTCTATTCTCATCAAGTTTACATGTGGAGGTAAATACCTCCCGCATCTACCATAATATCAACACTCCCTCTTAGCTAGGGAGGTATTGAAGGTAATGGTCTTGAGAAAAAACATACCATTCACCCGGTAGCATCAACATAGTCATATAGAATATCTCATGATTAGATTATGAGCATCATCATCACTATCAGTGTCATCAACTGCAACATCTCTCGAAACCATACTCCATGTGAGTAATCAGACATGATGTTGGATAAGTCACTCACTCCACAGAGTGACACAAGAACCATTCTTCTAATCTGGACATATGTCCTGGAAGAATAAATGTCCTAGACCATTTTCCATCTGGGAAATATCTATCCATTGATCATCCATCTAGTTGATTAAACATTTTCCAACACTACTGATAGTCTTCAAGGAAATCAGAGCAATGTTATTCAATAGAACACAACTGTGTCTATTCATAGTAGTATACAACTGCAATCCAGTGGTACACTACCACACCAAGTAGCACACAGATACTTGATCAATGACATATAGTCACAATCAGTGGAACACATCCACCACAATAGTATACATATACTTTCCAGAGACATACAGTCTCCATAACAATCATATCATCTAATATCAACTTGCACAGAAAATATTGTTATGATATAAATTGAGTCATCTGGGCCATTCTTCCACTCACATTTGTGAGATCTGGAAGAGCATATGGCCTCCAAAATTAAAACATCAATGATGATCTTTCTGGACTATTCTTCTCAAGCAAGGAAGAATAATTGTCCCAATTTTTGAGCTTGGACCATTCCCTATCTGGGTCATTCCTCTGAAACTAAACAAAGTGCAACCTAGAGAGAATGAATATGCCTTAGGGAATGCCTATCCCTGATTGTTGAACATGGACCATTCATCTATCTGGGCCATTCATCTAGCACTAAACAAAGTGCATCCTGGAGAGAATGAATCTTCCCAAAGGAATGGTTGTCCAGACCATTTCCAAAGGAAATGACTGTCCTGCACCAACCTCCAAAATGGACCATTCTTCAAAACTACTCACAAATGTGAGCTTCGAAAGAATGATTGTCCGACGAGGCATACCAGTCTTCTTAACCACTACTAAGAGTAACCTTCAAGAAGAGATATTGTCCTATACCATTCCCTATATTAACCACAAGGGGAATCATTGTCTATGGTACATCGGCAATCCATCGAACCATTTTCATTATGAAAATGATCGTTCGATCTGGACCATTTTCCGAACTGGAAAATGCCTGTCCGAGAGAAATCTCAAACCACTTTCCAAACTGGAAAGGAACTGCTCATCCTGGACCATTTTTTGAACTTGAAAAATGATTGTCCATAAATCAATAACACATCAGTGCTCCCTCCCAACCTGGGAGTCATCTCTTCCTTTTTCAATAAGGAAGTCATCTCCACGAGCTCCAGCTTGAGTACACAAACTTTTTCATCTTGGACAGAGGTTTCAACAAAATGTCTGCTTATTTTCTCATCTGTGGAGATATATATTGGAGAACCACTTTCTCTTTTCTAGACTTCATCACGAAGAGTGTAATGCTTGATCTCAATGTACTTCGGTCTTTCTGGAACACTGGTTTTCTCTGAAGGATTTATATAGCTCTGATCAATTTATTATATCATTTTTTGGATTCATCTTTTGTTTCCAGCTATCTCATAACATGATACATCGTGGAAGGGCTCAAACTGAAACATATCTATGAGATTTTGTCATGGATTAGCAACCCATCATCCAGGATTTCTGAGTAACCATTCTGATACAATATCTTTGTTATAGAAATATTTTCACCATGCTTCTGCTATGTATTGAAGGCTCTGCACCAAGTTGTTTGAATCCATACAAGATCTTCTTCCATCTTCATGCAAGGGTGTCTTTCTGGTATACCTCAAATCCTTTGAGGTTTCTCTACATGTAAACTCCAACCTATGGATATTGCGGATGATATACTAGCTCATGTAGAGGTATGTCTGGTTTACAAGAAATCATCATAGTCTTCTCCCTCCATCTAGGAGAACCTCTAGTTTTGGATCTTTGAATGCTTTCATTCATAAGTCTTCCATACATTGTTCTTCATCACAACTTTCAGTTCCTCTGCTTGATTGATTTTAGTGAGTTCATATAGGGCTGGTAGTCTTGTGATTCTCGATACACTGATTGGTTGTTCTATATTTTCTTTCTCTCTTGGAATCTTCATGTTCTTCCTCATGTTTCTCTTTAGCTCTTGAGTTCATTGAGTTTTCTATAGATTCCATGCTCTGAAGATTCCAAGTTCTTTCTTTCATCATAGGATCATGGATGTGGATGGAAAACTAGAAATTACTTTAAGACTTCTCGAAGAAGACCTCTTCTGAAGTCACACTCAACACATGTTGCTTTTCATGGTTGCTACCATGGATATATACGTCATCATCTTCAATGGAACATGTAATTTAGAATTAGCTGCCTCCTAATCCTTGCTTCATGCATGAATGCATGTTCTTCTTTTGATAATATAATCGACTCCCTCCATCTAGGAGAGTCCACACTTTTGTCTACATATTTATTGCCTTCTGCAAAGTGTCACAAATATTTTTTCAATTTCCTCTTGATTGTTGACTTCTTTCTGTCTTTACTTCTTCTAGGTTTCTTCAAGATTGATTCTGATAATAACTTCCACATGAATTGTTACCAGGGGTTGTTGATGTACTTCATCCTTTCATGTGTATTGTCTGACTTGTAACAATCCTTATCTTGTTGTTCTTCCATACGTATATTTTCTCTTTAAACATACTATCTTCTAAGAAATAGATATGCAAGATATGTACAAAAAACATGGTATGTACAAGAACTATGAAGAGTGTTGTTTACCTTGTCTTAGAAAAATAAGTTTGTTTCATCCTGCTTAATCTTCTTTGAAGGTTCCTTTTCTTTGGAAATCAATGCTTCATGTGTCTCCTTCCTTTTCTTCAACTTGACACAATGATTCTTGTAGTGACC